>JABSTQ010004185.1:0-47194 GCA_013358835.2 Ixodes persulcatus
TAATGACAAAAAATACCGCGAAGAAAACGTTTTAAAAGAAAGTGCATTGTTTTACCGACTATTAATCACAGTTATGGTGCCATTATTCGAGAAATTTTCAGTGGAGTAAACACATGGTTTACTTCTTTCTAGAGCAGTAAAAATTTAATAATTAATAGCAAATGGACTATTCTCTCATAACCGCATTGCTTCATTCTGCTCTTTTAGGTGAAATGACGGTGGAGGAGTTCTTCCTTTCACTATCTCTCTCTTACCACCTTATTTCGCACTGTTTTGCTCAACTTCCTGCAGATGTGTAAGCAGTGACCTCTCTTTTTTTCACTTCGTTAATGGGGTGTGTACAGCAAATCTACAATGGGAGTGACTAGGGCTACAGTCAGTCTGCTACAATACTTGTACTAAGCTAGGGATAGAAGCAATACCAATATCAGAATAAAAGCAAAACGTCTTCTTAACCTTAGCGTTTAGTTGAGTAGACCAGGAAGGAGTAGCCTGCTTAAAAGACACATATGGCAGCATCTAGCTGTGAACGATTTAATGTTCTGGAGAAAAGAAAAAAAAAGTATCGCTTACAGTTTTCGATATGAATAGAAGTATCCCCAATACTGCTGCTTATTGCATTTTGCTCAGAATGTCGTCTGCCAAGGCTGTTACAAATTTTGTTCGTGGCCCATTTTACTGAGGTTAATGGAGCAGTTGACTAATTCCACTTGGCTTTTGTAGACAACGAATAAAATTCTAGAAGCCTGTATCTTTGTGGTTATAAATTCCTTGCAACTTCCATAAACCAAGTTGGAGCTATGTCAGAAAAATAAGCAAAATTTGAGGGGCCAAGCAATCTGAAATATTCTCGAATTTAACAAATGGAATTCCAATTTGAAATTAGGTTCAGTGCCGTACCTGTCTTCCTTCAGCTATTCAATCAGCTTCTGCAGCTTGACTCGCAATTTTATAATAGGCAGCAATTCCTCAACTATTATCTCAGTTCAGAAAGATATCTGCATCAACCTCTTCATGTGTGAAAAAAATAAAAACAAAATTTATAAATAACACATACCACATACCATAACCATTTAAAATGTGAGGAGGATGAAGGCAATGATGGTCAGTGCGTGCATCATCATCGCAGGTCAGGCTACGTCAGTGACCTGTCCGCCAGTAAACCATTCTCTATCATCATCATAGCAAAGATATCTACACACCAAGAGACAAAATGCAGATATACAAGAGAAGCCTGTAATATTCGTAATACAGTGATGTCTCATTGACATAAACACCTTCGTTCTCCCAAAAACGTCGTCCATATAGTGAGTTGTACATAATAACGAGACAAAAATGCACATATTTTTCCAGTTTTCCGCCGAAAATGGTGTCCAGTTAGCGGGGTATCCATATTAAGGGGGTCCATATAAACGAGGCATGACTGTACCAAGAAGCTCTGGAATGCCCTGATAAATTCCCAGAAGCAGCAGCAGTGTCCAAAATGTTTCGGGGCACTCGTCAATCGGAATCCCCAGTCCCTAAACTCTTCTGGTCACTTCTGCACTGCTTCTGGGGATGGGGCATTCCCCAGCTTCTTGGTATTATCCGTACATCATTGGAAGTTAAGAAAACATTGTGTTACCGATGTCATACTGACACTGAAAGAATCATCAATCTACCCAATGTCCTTTGGCTCGATACAACGATTAGGACCGTATTTTCTTTTGTATGAGTGGCAATTGTTGTAAGTCCTTATAAACTTGTCTTTTCGCAAAAACAAAGTTGGTGTATAAGTCGCACTTATATATTTACGGACGAAGCGGCAAAACTGAATGAAAAACCCGCATATGTGTATTGTGGTCGAGCAAGTTTCAACATTCATTCCCGTAAAAGAATCGGAGAAATATAACACTCGTGGCAAATTTGCGCAGTTAAGGTTTCATACTTAAAGGGGGGAAAAAAACGCTTATAAATCGCATCGTTGTATAAAACGTACTGACGGAAATTTTGGGGAAAAACCACGACTTACACAATAGAAAATGCGGTACTTATTAAAGAACCATAAAAATAAAGTATTAATTTTTCTCAATAATACAAAACTGATCTTAATTTTTCGTTAATAACAGAGCACACATTTTCAGGGTACTGGAGCACAAAGTTGTGACACTATTTGAATTATTCACAGACGTAACTAAAGTTCCTGTCACTGTGAGCTATCTTTACATGATTTTCAAAATGACGAGGCAGCAACGGAAACACTGCACTAGCGTTCGCTCATACTGGGATTACACCGGACCATGACAAGTCTCCTCAAATGCCGAAAAATCCGCTTGCACTCCCGCACCACGAAATCAAAGATAGGCGCCGAAAAAAACAAGGACAAGAAGAGACGTAAACACTGGCGCTCTTCCTGACATTGTTTTTTCGGCGCCTGTCTTCCATCATGAACCAACTGGCCCAAATTGCCATCTTAACGAACCACGAAACACGAGCAAATTTCAGTATTGCACAAGAACGTTCTGTTAAAAATTCATTTGCACTTAGAGGGTAGGATAGCGCCAGCGCATTCAAATAAAAAAAAAAAAAAAAAAGCTTTGCTTGCCGCTTTGCGCCCAAGGCAGCCGCGGCCACCGATACGCAGAGCCGACCATACGTGCACTCTCCTTGGCAGCTGAAACTAAGAGTGTCACGAACTTTTGTCGAACCAGACTTTTTAGGTAGAACTTCCGGGGTTCGACTGGTTCGAACCGGTTCGACGAACCTTCGAACTTTTAATCAGATTCGACTGGTTCGACTTTGTGGAAAGTGTGGCCAGACCTCGATACAAGCATGTCTAGGTTTGGAGTTTTTTGTGTTTTTTTTATGCAAAGGGTTCTTTTAATTTCGTGAAAAGTTTCAATTAAAAGAAACTAATTCTAATCACTGAAGAAGTTAATAACTTATTTTTTGTACTGTATTAACTAAAATAACCAATAAGTGTTGCCCTTTTTTCATTCCTTAGCCATCACCATCTAATCCGAAGCCAAATGTCCAGCCTATCGCGCATGCGCATAGCAGTCGAACCTGAGTCGAACCTTTGTCGAACACTTCACAAGAAGTAGTCGAACGTGGTCGAACTCGAACCTCGACCGGTTCGCAATATCCCTAGCTGGAACCAACCTGACACAGCCAAAACCAGAAGAGAGATAGGAGGGGCTTTTTGCTTACCCTGTGGCTTCGAAACTCTGGGAGAAGTCTCCAAAGTTATCTTCTGGCAGCCAATCGGACACGTTTCGAGCATCACGCGATCAAGTTCCAACGGTTTCGACGCTCGAACCACTTCCGCTGCTTGCACTTCGGGCGCTGAAACCGTTTTGCTTCTACGGCTCAAACTTCAACCAATGCCACTGTTTCAACTTGAAGGCACTCCTCGATGGCGTCATCCTTTTAGTCTGAGAAGTATTTGATTCTTTAGCCATCGTTAGTTATAGTTTAAAAATAAAACTTAATAACAAGAAAAAATAAAACCATGTTTCTGACAACCATTTTCGGGCGAGTGTTCAAGTCCAAGATTGCGGGACTTTCAGTTTAGTTCCCCGAACCGCACATAGATGGCGCCTAATGCTGAGATAAAGCTGAAGCAGCTAGCTAAAGAAGGTAGAGCAGGGTCCGTCCCCGTCCCGAAGTTCTCTTCCACCTTCTCCTCGAATTCGGAGGCCGGGAGGGGTCGTGCGCTTAAGGTGCGGCACGCTTCGGGCGAAAAGATTATCCCAGAGTTTTCAATTGTAAACGAGACGGGGGGGGGGGGGGGGGGGGGGGGTTAACAGAGCTGGCCGTCTCCAGTTCAGCTTGGAGTCACAAAAGTTCTTTCGCTCCGTGATGAAATGTTTGCTTCTCGTTAAACTGACCCTTCGCAGTGGGTACACAAGTAGTCTCATTATGTAGCTGTACAAATCAGCACTTTATAAATAGTTACAGTTCTAATCTCAGTTGGGACTCTTATAGCTGAAAATATTAAACTTTAAAAGTACCATTTTTTATTTAAATTTACTGTCTAAAATGGTTAGAAATATCATTCAACGCCGTTTCAACATAACCCTTTTCCCGAGCACCATTACGTCGGCCCGGTTACATTGAACTTCACCTATTAAAACAGTTAGCTCTTGTGGCATTTATTGTAATTTTTGGAGGGTTTGGTTTGGACAGATTTGCGCGTAATATAAGCATGCGCAGGTATATTTTTGCGTGGATAAGTGAGGTAAATAATACTAGTGCTGGGCGATTGATCGATAACCTTTCGATTAATAATGCAATCAATTTTCTAAACGGCTAGTAGTTCTTTTAATTGGTACACGAGAAAAGACCAATTTAAACGCTTTTATTTTACCTCCTCTTGCTACCACTATAACGATCGTCAACAGGAACTCCCTCCGTGCCAGAGAATTTGAACAAACTTCTTTCTTCGAAGGAGGAGCAACCGTTGGTGAATATCTGTTAAGAGCTGCCAAGTGCACACCGAACTATATATATCATAAGTATGAAATGTACCTTGAGTCGTGTATCACACAGTAAGTGAAGTTGTCAAAGGATAATTGGTAGTTTCGATTAATCGAATTTTTCATAGATTAAAAGCGGATTGTAATGCAATTAAATGCAAAGGTGCAAGCTAGCTGGACAAAATGGCGAAAATAATTCCTAGAAAATGGGAAGAGGAGCGAAGGCCAAACACAATTTTTTTTTCAGTTTGGTTTTGTTTGTTTGGAGATTGGTGTTGGTTCTTTGCCCCTCTTGTGCCCCTTCCCCAGGGATTATGTTCGTCATTCTTGTCCAGCTCGCTTGCACCTTTGCATTTAATTACATCATAATCATAAACTTAAATTGCAAGCCTTTCAACCTTTTTGGTGTTAGACTGGTGGCAGCTGATAAAACCCGTTTGCTCTAATGACATTTACCTCCTGGTTAGCTCAGTTGGCAGAGCACTCCACTGGGAATGGAGAGGTCCTGGGTTCGATACCCGGACAAGCATATTTTTTTCGGTCGTCCACCAGAAACCTAGCTGTGTTTGGAGATTTGTGTTTGTCCTTTGTCCCTCTTGCTCCCCTTCTCCAGGGATTATTTTTGTCATTACAAGCTGGCCATTAATCGGGTAAAAATTTTTAATCGACGCCCCACCCTAATTATTACCTCACTCGTTCACGGTTGTGGAAAGTGTTATAATAGAAGTGAATTTACGTTAACATTTGTCAATTGCGAACGTTTATTGACTGCTTTATGACGCCTTTATATTTCGCAGAGACTTCTCAACATACTATACACGAGTTTTGTCTGCTGTGAATTGCTGCGAATTGCGATATCTCGAATGGGCGCGGCTCGTCGCCCGGACAGCACGCACACCCGGACGCCCGGACTTTCGCGAGTCCGGGCGTCCGGACCGTGGACTCGCGGGAGAGTTTTGGCAGACCGCTTTTGCACCTCCGATGCGATGCTTCAACGATACGATCGGCCATCAAGCAGTTATGCCTGGGCCAAGGCCGTAGCCGGGGGGAAGGGGGGGGGGGAGGAGGGGGCTAGGAGTTTGGCCCCCTCCCCCTCCTTCCCCCCTTCTCAAATTTCCAGTTTTGCTGGCATTCTCCTCTCTTCCTCCCTCACCCAGGCCAACTTGACAAACACGCCCTCCCCCCCCCCCCCCCAGCCCCCCCCCCCCCTCCCCCCTAACCCAAAAAATAATCCTGGCTACGGTACTGGCCTGGGCGCATATCGGGTACAACCGTGGCTGTCGTCCTTGCACCAATTTCAAAATTTCGATTCCGGTGTCGTAGCGGGGCCCAACAACTTTTAATCACGACTGAAAGTAAACATGTCACTGTCCTCTAACTGCGGCATGTATATTTACGATTGCTAAGTCTCTTGATAAAAGGAAATTAAACAAAAACTCGAAAGCAGTGGATGTGCGTCCTCGTGTTTACCTTGTTTTCCGAAAAATTAGCGAAAAAAGAAAAAAACGTCCGTGGCGTAGTGGATGAGACGTCTCTTACTTTAGCTCGTGGCAGACTGAACGATTAAATCATTGGTTCGAATTTCAGGTCCGGTTAATTTTCAGAATGTTTTTTTTTTTTATTTTTTAAATTAGCGTTTTTGTTTTAAAAGTTCTGCTCATGGTATAGTACTGTCTGATTTAATTATTAAATTTTCTTTTTTAGTTATATAACGTCTTTGTTAGTTGTTTTATGGAGGATTTTATGTCGTACTGGGCATGGTTATCCTAATATTTCTACCTCCTACCATTGTGTAGGAGGTAGCCATGTGGTCGCAAACAGGTTTAAAGGGAAGCTGAAGAGCTTTTCGAAAAAAATGAGTTAAGGGTTGATTCTGACGTGTCTGTACCTGCTGAGTCCAAATATCACAACCGTTTGACCCAAAAGATTCCCTAAACGCGAAAAAAAGCGGAGAAACCAGAAGCGATCGCCGCAGCGGCACGCCATTGGCTAGTGACGCGTGACGCCCCGCTACGTCATAAAAGGACCATCCCGATTCTCGTTTGCTCCGTCGCTTGCGGAAGTAGCCGGGCGCCGGGTCTTCTGCTCTTGTAAATCGGGTTCGGCTTCTGATTTTTCGAAATCTTTCGGTGGATCCGAAAGAGGAATGTGTCCAGACGACCCTCGACGTGATAAAGTACGCGTTCCAGCCGTTGGCAAAGTAGGAAAATGACCCCCCGCAGTAATAAACGCAGATACGAGGAACTGCTTGCGCGGGCGCGACATGGCCGGCTTCATACCTTCAGGAACGTACTGACTGCTATTTATTGTAACGTAAAACGTTGACAATAAACAGAGTGTTATTGACGGGACGGCTCAAGCCGGATTAGCGTGACCCTCTCCAAAACGGTCGTCAGAGGACGAGAATTCTGCAAACATTGTCCTTCGTGCTTGCCAGCTGCTAGACGCGTGAGCGTGCAGGCTGCATTGTTAATCAAGGCTGATGTGGTTTGAAGGGATAGTATAATCGGATTCGGGCGACGGGAGAGCTTCCCTGAGATGAGACGGGTGATAAGACAGGGTCGCCGTTCTGCCACCGCCATGTCCTTGCGCACTATGCGAATAACTGCGCAGAAGGTCCATCCTTGTGATAGCGGTACCCTCTGCTGCGTTTAGTTTGTTTGCCCCAAACTATTACGCCATTATAGGTTTAGAAAAAGCGGAGATGTGTGCCCGGCAGCCCTTAATTTGATACCGAAATCGTGAGAGCTTCCTGGGCCTCTACATTCGCATACTTTTACCAAGATTTGTTGACTGCATCACACCACCACCAAGCATAATCATCGTCCGATCACATTTCTACAGAAAAGAATTGTTGCATGACACAAACGTAATACGGAAAACATTGCGTAACTTGTAAAAAAAGAACTCAATTCAGAACAGAACGTCACATGCTTCGTATTTCCAAAGAGCTCTCCTGAAGAGATTATGAACCTTTGGAAGGAAAATTTAACAAAATTTATGCTTACGTTTAAAAAATATGTGACCTCAAATAATGCCAGCAACTGTAAAAAAAAAAAAGAAAAGTTTATACTAAAACAAGCTGCACCGTGAAAGTCGCATTATGAATTGCATGACCATTTATTAGAGCAAGCCCTTCTCCCCCGAATGGCTGGGTAGCCGAGTGGATTAAAAGCAAAAGAAAATGATCTTGCGCTACCCAAGATTGTTTTCTTTTGTTTCCTAGATTTCCCGGACCGGAGCCGGTTCGGAAAATATGGTCACTTCAGCAATATAACAAACCAACACTAAAACACTAATATAAGCGGTTAACGCAAGAGAGCCAGTGGAAACCCGCTATTCGGCTAAATGATCGCGGCTTTTCTAGCACACTGCACAATTCTAATACCGTAATAGCTTTTTTCTAGAACAGTCGACCTAAAATTCCTACCTAGTTACGTTTCCTCTTTGTTTCTGATTTTTAATGCGCTGAATTGCCTTCTTACCTTCAAAGATGGTCGGCAGAGTGTCGGGTTCAGGCGAGCCTTCTTCAGACCCAAACCCATACGTACACAGTTTTCATATGCGCCGTCCGAAACACGTTTTGAACAAAAAAGGTTTACTTTCTCAAACCCACCCACCCCTTTAAAATCTCGGTGACGAAGTGAAAAAGACGGTAAGCGGGAACAACAACTGCGACGAGCGCTCTTTGTAAAAGCTGGCGGCTACACATGAGTACGGCATCGCGCAAAAGCACGAGTCAGTTGGTTCGGTACCACGAGAATTCTGCAAACCCGTGAACAAACAAGAGAACAATCAACGCGTCAGGCGATTGAATCAATAGCATGACCGGTCAACGGATAAAAGCAAGCGCTATGCAGCGGCAGAACGACGATGGCTCGAAAAGACACTAGAGCAGCCTACGAGGAAAGCGCGGCCAGCCGCGGTGGGGTCCCCCAGCCGGTCCTTTTGTGACGCCGGCTGACGGGCTTCCTCCTCTCTCCCTTTTCCCTCTACTTCGGAGAGGCGTGGCTTCGGCGCTACTTTGAAGGCGCTTTTCCGGTTAATCCACGCAGAAAATTACCAAACGAATACGATATTCGTGATGACTGAGATCTGATTAACTATACCTGTTTTCACCTTAAGAACCAAAGTAAAACAAGTCCGGCTCCTCGCGGAACATTACTAATTTCCCCCTTTATGTGGATAATGAAGACATATGTAGGTGAATTTTAGATTAGATATATGTTATCTTATCAAGACGTACACGTTCCAAGCGCCAAAAGCATTGCTGTTTCCTCCGACAACCGAATCTCGTCTGAACTATTTCGCGCCGCGTTGGAACAATGCGCAAAACTTACTTTTTTCTTGAGGTGAAAACAGGTATAGGCTCAGGTGTTTTTTCTTATATTTAAAACCACTTCAGCTTCCCTTTAAAGTCTTCGGTTGCTTTCGAGAAAGTGCGGCTTTTTGCGATGTAGTTTGAGCGACACGTCTCTTGCCAACTATGCCGCTTTCCCTGGCTCTGGGTATATTATCATGTACGATTGAAACAAGTAAATGTCTCCTATAGCCCCCTGGCTCCACTATCGCAACCACAAGACGCTGAGTATCAATAATGGCACCCAATTCAGCTGTGGGGGCAAGAGCCCCAACTGAAGGCTAAAGCAATTTAGACAATAAAAGCCCGACCTAAAAAGATATATTCCACAAGGTAGGAAAATGCCCTTGCCCACCTCTTCTATCGACACCCTTCCAAAAGTCACGAGACGACAAGGGCTTATTTTGTATCCGCTTATCCCGTTGGAATAATCCCCGAAAAGCGCAAAATGAGCCGCTAGCGGCTTTCAAGTGTCTTCCCTTGTTGGTGCGGGCACGCTCAATCCGCGATGCTGAGGAAGCCAGAGCGACCGAACACTTTTTTTCCATGAGCAGCAGGCGCCGGGCCGCTTGGTCGGTGGATTATTATTTGAGCCCGTTCTCGTTTCGCCCTTCCTACTTCAAAACAATCATTCTCAAAAAGCCCTTCTCGTTCTGACCCATCGCATTGGGCCCGTTTCATTTTTCGCATTTGAACCCAACTCACTCCGCACCCCTAAGCTGGTTCGGTGGTAATTTTGATTCCTGGAAGATGTCCTTGCTTCCTCATCGGAAGGTTTAGCGGAGTCGGGATTCGTTTCTTTTGTTGTCTGGGAGAGGTCGTGCGTACACGTTTGTGTGTCCGCCTTTTCCCAGCCCGCGAATAGCCCGGAAATACGACATCCAATCGTCACTGCACTTGACGGTGAGAGATCAGTCGTCGACGATTTCCGAGTTACTAGGACTACTGGCGCAGTTGCCTTTATACTTCATCATGATGCACAGCTTTGTTACGAATAAATATAATCACCTTCCCAAAACTTCCTTTCTCCTGTGCCCCCCCCCCCCCCCCCCAACCACCCTTTTACCGGTAGGGAAAGGTCAGTAGGGAGTTTTAGTAGACCGTTTCCTCAGCACGCTAAGAACCCGCATAGCGCTCCGTAATCCGCCACAAGACCTTGAACTAAGCAGACAAGGTTGGCGGCGCCCATGCGTAGCTGCTACGTTTTCTTTACGAATACCGTAGCGGAGGAGAAAAACGATCTACTACAACCCCCTAGTATATGACAATTCGATGCCATTCTATTCTTACGACGGCTATATAAAAATCATGAGGAATACGAAAATTAACACGTTATGGGTTTTTTCCTGAGGACATGTCACAATGGACTATAACCAACGTTGTCTTGGTGGGCTTTATATTTCTAACTTTCTAAAAAGCAGTTTTTAGCAAGACGTATTTCGGAGGAACACAATTTTGTGGTGGGTGGTATGGCACCCCTAACGTGGGTTGATTTATTCCTGTGATCAATCTTTCCAAACTTTCTTGCATATCGCGGAATTAGCGAAAATGAGGCCGTTTATATTAGCGCTTGATTCAGCTGAGTGATAGTCTAGCGCTTTTATTTATTCTTTATTTTTGTGTTATTGACACACATCATTGTGTTGTACGAAATACAGAAAGATCAGCCATTCCAGGCTCAGGATGAGTGATATCCATGATATCCAAAAGCCACCAAAAGCTGCTCAGAGACGCAGCAATATGGTATAAATTAGTCATGCACTTCCCTCAAATATTTTATCGTCAACGACAGCTATAAAGTATTACGCGTTCCCTCGGGTGCTTTGCCCTTACGCGCTCGAGCGTCACAGGAGCGAGTATTTCTGGAAAATAAATACGAGGACCTATTTCTCCCTTTGAATCGACGCGCTTATGTGTTACCATGAAATTATAACAAATAATGATTGATAATAAAATTGATTGGGTTGCAACAGCAGAGCCACATTATATAGGTTGCAAATAAACAGTGCGACGTTCATGCGATGCGTTCACTTCGACGTTCGAATGTTGAGAAAGCCAAAAATCCTTGTAGAAAGACTTCCACTTCAGTTGGAAACAAACAAGCGGGACGCTATGGAGGAAAAAATCGGCTGCTGAGGCGAGGTACCTCGAAAATACAAATATACAAATTCCCCCCCCCCCCTCCCGTGTTCCCCGGATATGAGTTTACCCCGCCTACCCCACCCTAAGATGCAGCAACAAAAGGGGTCCACCGCCGTTAGATAGTCGAGATGGCTGTGGGAGAGGGGGAAATGGAAAGTTGAGCGAGAAGGATTTTCCTTCTCGTAGGGAAAGCTTTTTGTAGGTCGGGGGCCCTGAGGAGGTTTCTGATATCGCCTAAATTTGAATGCGCGACGGATTTCCCCAATAAAAAAAACAAAAACAAAAAAAAACAGACAAAGGTCGAATACACCGAGGTCATCTCAGGCGATGGTTCCGGTAGCCAGGACAACATGTGACCAATGAAAACGCGACATTTCGACTGTTGTTATAAAATGTGTATGCTTTTGTAGATGATAAGAGAAATAAGAGTATGAGAAAAAATTTAATTTTTCGCCCAGAGGCAATATAATATAATACAACAGCCAACAGTCCTTTGTACAAATTTTCCCGCCACAAAGGCGCCAGGGGGTGGCTTCCGGCCCAAAGGATATCACGGCGTCCACTGCGCCGCAAATAATGAAGAGCAAAACAAACGCGGCTCGGCAAAGTACGCCTTTACAAAGAAAAAAATATTTCTTTTTCTATTCGATTTTTTTTTTATTCGTAATTCACCTGCGCAAACCTAATCATTGTAGCTTTCGCGGCACTTCTCTGGAAAAATCTGGACAGAGTAAAAAGAACACCTTGCATAATGGTGAGCTGAGAATCTGCGTAGAACATATATATAAATTGCATTCAAAAGTGCGACTACTGAATACAAGATTGGACCGGTATCTTCTTGACCAATGACCATCCAAATGCTGCCTCTAGAGTTGTGCAAAGTTGTGTGAAAATGACGGGCACTTAAAGCACGAGATACGAGCCAAACATTTTTATTACAACCAAAATTACAAGAAACGCACAGACCGTTTCTTTATAACTAGGATCAAATAAATGTGTTACACGTGAAAGGCATGGAGAAAGATCTTGAGTGAACAAACAGCAAAGGGATATGTACAAAACTGTTTCAATGTTACATTACCTCTTTGAGTGAAGAGCCAGACATTGATACAAAACTCTCTTTCAAAACATTTGCAAAACAGTAATATTTGTTGGCTCCATACAATACAGTGTATTGTATGGTACGACATTCAAAGAAACAATGGCAAAAAAGTTGATACTAAAATACAATGACACTCTCACATGTTTGAAAAAAATGTATTTAAGACGTGCACATAAAGTCTGATTATAATCTCGTGCATCATAACATTACAAGGACCGACACGAAATGTAAACACAATCACTCTCCGTCTTCTAAGTTTTGTAATGCTTTACACAGCATGTCACGAACCTTCCGCGGGCATTTGCACAACGTTTGTATGCCAAGAAAACGCAACTCGGTTCGCATCTGCCCCAGGCTCATGTTCTCCAAGTCAAGCTCCCTGCTCGCCCCGAACGACTCCGCCGCAGAACGCTGCCTTTTCTTTCGGCTTTCCTGAATACCACCGCCCTGCCAATAGGCGACATCTGCTTTAACATATGCTCGGGCGTTCTCATCGTTTGAGAAGGTTTCTGTTCGTTTCGCTAATTTGAGCGCGTCAGCAGCCGGGTTCCATTTGTTGGATCTTGCGTGGTGCAGAGTTTTCAGCACGTCATTCTTTTTTTCCAGCCCTTGGCTGGAAAACCAACCGAGACATTTAAATTGAGTGTGTTTTGCAGGAGCATGGTGCGCAAAGATATGAATGTACGGAGTAACTCGGTCCTTGCCGTAACCTTTGCGCTTGGTGTTGCCAAGCTGAACAAAAGTAGAGAGAAAAGCTCGCGTTTTCTGCTCGACGCACCTTCCCAAAACATCCCTTTCAAAATGCGTAAGCACGTCTAGGAGCGTCTTCCAAAGAAACATTACGGATGCCTCCGTATCTCCGTGCAGCTGACCGTTCAGTTTTTCTGGGAGAGTTCCCAACAGCTTGTGGCAGTCACCCCCTGTTAGCGACGTAAACGAGCGCCCTTTCTTTTCATCCTGCCACACTTCAAACTTTACTCCACAGCTGTTTACTAAGTCTACAAATTTATCCATGCACTGGTTTTTAGCGCGAGGGTTTCGAACTTGGAATGCACAGTCAAAGTCTTCCATTTCTATTATCACATTCTCGAGGAGCCTGTGCAAAATCCGCAAGCACATGTGGAGGGTATCTGGCACGACCAAGGCCGGCTCCACTTGAAAAATAGACGGATATTGAACTCCGTGAATGAGTGCATCGCAGTCCAAATTGAGGTTCGCTACAGTTCTGGCCAAAGGCGGAGAGTTAAAATGACTGCTATGCAGGGACAGGTTGCATCTTTCTTTCGCATCAGCATAGCAGAATGGACATGGAAATTTTGACGAGGCAGATTGCAATCCTAAGACAACAAGTAAAAACTTCAAGTCTGAGCCGAGGCAGATGGTTATTGCAAAGGTTACACCTTCAACAATTATCGACTCTTCCTTGATCAGAGTGCTTATTTCTTGTACAAGGTTCTGAAAAGACTCTCTGATCGAAAAATAGCTCTCGTTCATCGCTACAAGCGCCAGAAGACGGTGCAGTCTGTGCGACTGCAGGCGTTTGTTAGGTTCAATCACTACAAACGACAGAGTTGTCCATGATGTCTTCCGGCTGACTCTACATCCGTCCCCTTCAAGTTTAATGATCAGAGGTTGAGCACTCAGCTCGCGCAAAGTAACCTTTTTTTTCGTCGCCATTGTCTTGATGACATACTCCACCTCGTCTAGAAAGGAGATTTGTGCCCCATGAGCTTTACCCGGTGTTTTTGTTATTTCAAGTCTACGATCGATGGTGGACCGGAAACTGTTAATTAAACTCAGAGCCGGCAGGCCTTTTACAGTTCGCGAAAGCTCTTGCCAAAACGTGTCACTGCACGCATGATTATCAAGAAGGCAGGCAACCGAGCTCACGATTTGTTTGTCACTTTGGCTAAGCTCGGAGTATGAAGTGATGCCCATGCCTTGAAATGGGGCTTTCACGCGTGAATGGACACGCGAATCTTCACCGTCGTAACAAATTTTGTGTAACAGACCTTTCAGGTCTTGCACGAAGATTTCTTGCAAGTTAAGACCAAAACTGCACAAGAGCTCGTCTAGAGAGCCCGCGACACTGCTGGCAACAGCCCTAAGCTTGCGCTGATCTGTCTTTCTACTACCTTCTCCGACCTTTTTTCCTTTGTTATGGTTGCCGAGACCAGTTAACAATGTTAGAGTTTCGTTTTTTTTTTCGAGGTCAGCTTTTTCTCTTTCTAAGGCATTTATTTTGCTGTTCAGCTGAGAAACAGTTACGCCTAGCTCATTTTTCTCAGTCGTTTTTTTATTTATCTCTCTCTGGAGAACAGAAACCAATGCTTCTGAAGAGGCGCAGTTTCTTTGAGCATTGCTGTCGTCAGCGGTTAGAAAAGACGCCTTTGCGTCGACGTCAATTGTTAAGGTGCGTTCCCGCAAGAGAAAACTTGGCTTTTCTCGCCCTTTTACTCTCTTAAACTTGCTCTCGGTTGATGTGCAGAGCGATCGCAACCTCATTTCAAGTACCTCGCTCACAGGTATCGGGACGACGTGCTTTGGTATGTAAGGTTGAAGGGCTTCGATATACGACTTACATAACAACTCTTTTTCATGATGCACGTTCCTTAGCATAAAATTACTAAGCGTTAGCTTAAGTACATTTGACTCCAATGTGACGCGGACGACGCCTTTACAGTTCTCCATTTTTAACGGGTGCTCACCCCCTGGACAACAAAGAAAACATGCAGGTATTCTTGGGGGAATCCACCAACAAACACCCTCGACGACTTCTGACGGCGAAGGACGCCTTTCACACGCAATGGAAACTGGATGGCCACACTCCCTCCCAGCTTGCTTTCGCGTTCGTGCCAGCCAGCTGGCAGCTTTAAACGTTCGAAGTCGGACTCATCGCAGAGAAGCCACCCTCCATCAAGCTTTGCACCCTTTTTGTAAAACACCCACCGAAATATGTCGAGGTCAAATTCAACCCTTACAAGTCCGTTGGAGGTCCTTGGGTTTGCGAGCTTCTTCTGTACCTCGTAGATGAGTTTCTCCGTGGCAGAGTCCAAGCGGCTTTGGGCTGGCTCACTGGGATTGAAGAATTCCCTCAGGCATACCGCGTTCAGATGCCGACGAGGCTCCAAGGTCGACTGCCATTTCGGCAGCCCTTTCCAATGTATCAGAAAGCCCTTGCTCTGCATAAATGGAGGTACACACATGTTGGTCAACCTGCATTACACCTCGCATAGTTTTCACAAAAAAGCTATTTTCATTTGTAAAAATCTTCAGGAACGTGAGCATGCTGCGAAATACCTATTTGTCCACTGCCTTATATAAAATAGTTCTGGATTAGTCCCATCAGCACTTTTAATCACAAATTTGACATTAAATGTCATCTCCTGAAATACTTTTAAACCATTAATCATACATCATGATGAAAAACAGCACAAAGGGCAACAGGAAAGAAGCACATACACCCAAGAAATGCCTGCGCGTCTACTTACCCGCAAAACACTCGAAGAGCCAATCTCTGCGATCTACAAAATCAGCTCAGCGAATGATGAGACGGAACATTCGTTTAGACCTAAAAATTAAGTCTGCGCCGTGGCATTGCGCAATGCAAAGCGTCATGTTTGCACTGCGTAATGTCACAGCGCAGACTTAATTTTGAGGTCTAAACATCCGCCTCATCATTCGCTGAGCTGATTTCGTAGATCGCAGAGATTGGCTCTTCGAGTGTTTTACGGGTAAGTAGACGCGCAGGCATTCTTTAGAGTGTAAAACCAGGGATAGAAAAAGAAATCATGATCCTTATTACTACTACTTTTATTACTAATGTAAACATTTGATTTTTGCCACTGAATGTATTCTTAAAAATGGTTTAATAATTTTAAATTCATTTACCATGTTTATACCTGTTTTCACCTCAAGAAAAAAGCAAGTTTTGCGCATTGTTCCTACGTGGCGTGAAATAGTTCTTACGAGATTCGGTTGTCGGAGGAAAAAGCGATGGTTTTGGCGTTTAAAACGTGTACGCCTTCATAAGATAACATATAACTAATCTTAAATGCACCTACATATGTCTTCATTATCCACATAAAAGGGGAAATTAGTAATGTTCCGCGAGTAGCCGGACTTGTTTTACTTCGGTTCTTGAGGTGAAAACAGGTATAGTTTAAAAAGCCGTGTAAAATACCCCTCTATTCTGACAAACACCGTTTAATGACGGCTCATGACATGTCGGTACATAAAATGTCGTCATCCCTCTATTCTGACATATTTCAGTTTGCTTGCGTAGTTTTGTTTGTTCAAAGCATGAAATTTATTTCCTCGGGCTTTTATTTGTTGAAATATTACGTCATTTAAAGTTCGTCGACTAAATGGAAAGAACTACCAAGTTTTCCTTCCTCCAACAAAAAGTGCGGTGTAGTATACATCATACAAACTGTTTCTTCTTAAATTTTGTTTTATAAGAGAACTCAAATTCCAGTTTGTCATTACTCTTTCCATAGTAACTATATCGTTTGGGTTCACTAAATATAAATCTGTCCTGCCAAAAAATGCATGCTAGTGGAAAAAAAAATAAGGTAAGACATTGTTCCCTCTTTGTAGCCTCCGTCTTGGGTTTTAGAAATGTTTAAGTAAACCTTACCTTACTTAAAACCAAACAAGTTTTTTTTTTTTTTAAAGGGGATTGTTTTACTTTTCTTACTCGACAACCCGTGCCTGACAAACGAAGTGAAAGGAAAACAGCAACTCAATGCTGCCATTCGTTCTTGTCGTTTGTGTCGTTTCTGTCGTTCGAAACGCAGATTTGTGAACTGGCCTCGAGGCCGGTCCACACATCTGCGTTCCGAGTGACTGGAAAGACCGAAACGACACGAACGACATGACTCCGGGACAGCCGGGACATATGATTGTTCGACAAAGTTGCTCCTTGCATTATCTGTCTCGCTCTGTAATGCGAACAGAATGGTCCCGGTGTCATGTCGTTCGTGTCGTTTCTGTCTCTCGGAACGCAGATGTGCGAACCGGGCTTCAAGGATGCAATCATTGATCTGATTGTGCGTTTCGCACGAGTATTTTCTGGGTGGCCATCACAGCCGAGTCAGCACGCATTCGCCACTCTGACCAGCCAGGAAATTCTGGTGCGAAACCCCACAACAAATCAATGAACGAGCCCTGAAATATTTTTATAAAAAGGACTTGGGCCGTCAGCAAGTGAACTATGCTTGTTTGTCTTCCCTCTTCCTCCTTTAAATTATTATGTTTTGCACGCTCATGAAACACGTTTCTTCGCACTTTTAGGGCTGAAAGATCATGAGCATTATTCGTGTATTTCTTGTACAGTCTGCTATCCTGCTCCTTGGGGTGTTGTGTGACTGCTTGTAGATAAAACCCCTTCGTATCCGGCTGGGAATTGCAGTCCTAACAGAATTTTTTCTGCCGCATCTTTTTAGCCGTTTTGTTCATGCACTGGTACCAACATGATAACAATAAAATTAGGAAAGACACGCCCATATACTTCGTAATATGATGTCACGTGATGCTTTCTTTTTAAAGCGTAAGAGCAGTCATCATCGCAAGTTGTTGCGCCTTTTTGTACAGCATCGTGTCCGCACAGCAGTGGCGAGCAACGAGCGCAGGCAAGACGCACATTTTTTATGAAGGGGAGCGCGAAGCAAGAGCGTGCGCAGACAGCGCCGCCGTACAAAAAAGAGTCCGCTCCGGCCGTGCGCGCGGTGGGCTAGAAACGTTTTACGGACTGTACAGTAATTTTTTAATAATATCACGCGAGCGTTGACCACCGGTACGGGCAGTGCCGTGCTGCAAAGGCGTGCGGCGATACGGGAGAGATTAAGCGCGTGCGCACAAAGCCCTTTCCGGGGAGCGTCGTCTGCTAGGCTATTCCGCTGATCGCACACAGCCCCTGCTCCGTAGCAAAGGAGCGCCGATTGTTTATACTCCGTTTCACTTTGTGTTGTACCGCAGCCGACGCTACGAGCCATCTTGGTCAGTCCATCGCTAAAAGTGTGTCCCGTGGCCTTCCTGTTGGGCACAACTGCACGTGGAAGCACGATGTCACGTGGCAGGGTGACAGCGCTGAATTGGTTTTGATGGCTCGTAGCATTGGCTTCGGTATATAGTTTAATGCATCGTTGCATTCAGCTTATCGCGTAATCGTATTCTTCTTTTTTTTTTTGATGCTGATAAAGTAAACGCAAACAAACAATAAAAGAAGAAAAAAAAAAAAAAACTAAATTAAACGAGATGACGCGCTGTTTCTTTCACGCCTGAGCAGTATCACGGTATCGCGCAAGCAAGCGCTGTTCAGATCTTTGCTTAAAGGCGGTCAGCTATGCCAGCAGATAAGGAACAGGGGCTGTGTGCGGTCAACAGAATAGCCTAGTAGACGACGCTAGCAACGGAAAGAGCTTTGTGCGCACGCGCCTGATCAGTGACGCCGCATTTCTCCGCGGCACAGTGCTGGCCGTCCCCGGCGGTCGACGCTCGTGTGAAATTAGTACACTCTAAAAAATGTCTGTGCGTCTGCTTTCATGCACAGCACTCGGAGAGCCAATCACCGCAACTTACGGAGGCAGCTCAGCGAATGACGATGCCAAAACATATGTTTAGACCAAAAAATGCAGTCTGAGTTGTGACATTAAGCAATGCAAAACGTCACGCTTGCATTGCTTAATGTCGTAACTCAGACTGCGTTTTTGGGTCTAAACATATGTTTCGGCATCGTCATTCGCTGAGCTGCCTCCGTAGGTTGCCGTGATTGGCTCTCCGAGTGTTGTGCGTAAAAGTAGACGCACAGACGCTTTTTAGAGTGTAAAAGATTGGGCGACTCTACATAGTGCTCCGCGAAGCATTTTAAACTTCAACCGTTGGGTTTTTCTTGACCAGAATAGGAAATCAAAGCAGTGAGCGGTATCGCTAATGCTCTCTTAAAAATGCCTGCGCATCTACTTACCCGCAAAACACTAGAACAGCCAATCTCTGCGATCTACGAAATCAGCTCAACGAATGATGAGGCGGATGTTTAGACCATTACGCAATGCAAGCATGGCGATTTGCATTGCGTAATGCCACAGCGCAGACTTCATTTTTAGGTCTAAACAGATGTTCCGCCTCATTACTCACTGAGCTGATTTTGTAAATCACAGAGATTGGCTCTTCGAGTGTTTTGCGGAAAGTGAAAAGCGAAGCGCGAAGAGCATGATATGCACCTTTCCAGTGCTTACAAATCCGCAGCCCAGCACGCGCATGCTTGACGCTTGACAAAGTGAGGAAAGCACGTGCCACACGCACGAACACTAAAAATGGCCCCGGCCACTATTGGAAGGGTCTATTATAGATTGCCCTTCTGAAAAGTTCAGCTGCCTAAGGCAACACGATTGGTTGGAATTCGACCAGTGAATGGAGGAGCGCCATATAATGGTGACTGTGTCTCACGTGAAGAGTTAATCATTCGTAAATAAGGCGTGTATTGTTTGCATTCACAAACTAGCGTAGAGGTTACGACTCTTCATAAAAGCTACCAAAAGACGATGTAAAGTTATGCTCCAATAAAAGTATCGACATCTACAGGCCCCTGCGAAGTAACAACCAGCTTTGTCGCCGCGGGGATTCAATACTTAGTTTTGAAGCAAATATTAAACGACTTTGTCTATTTTGTTCTAGTCACGTTTTGGGGTAATACTCAGTTTGTATAACATTGCTCCGCGGCACATCGGCAAACAGTGCATGGAAAAACAATTCGACTGATCCTATTCGAACAATTGTCCTCAGATTCGATTATTTTAGATATCACTTCTGTACGCCATGGAAAGCCGGTACCTGTTTGCTATATTTTTCCATTTTTCCTGCAAGAGTTTTACCGAGACGGGTAAGGATTGCGCAAAAAGTTACGAACCTTACACATGTAAGATATTACGCCAAAACATTTTTAGAATGCTGTATAATGTTTTGTTACATTTAATATATGCATACATTTTTCAAATTAATGCCCTGCTAAAAATAACACTGATATCGCCAAACACAACCACACATTAAAAAATAAATCAACTCAATTTGATATAAAGTAAGAAAACATCCAGAATCACTTACCGTATGAGCGATGATTCTCTCAACCGGGTAGAAGGACATCGGGTGATGTTGACGCACGAGATGCAGGCAGTGAGAGCAAGACGGGGCGAGAGATGTGCGATCGTCGGACCGTGCTCACTTATTTTATAGTCTCACAAAAGTTCCCTTCCCCAATACCTTTTACCCTGATACCTGATACTTTATACTGAAAAAGCACGGACGTAGCAAGAAAAAACTAGACATCACTGAACTGGCAAGAGAAGCAGACGACTAATCCTTCTGCACCCTTCCCGTATACCTCTGTTATTAATTTAAAAAAAAAAAGACGAAAAGAAAATTTTAGCTTTTTTTTACCCTGCTAAGAAGGAGGTACGCCTCAAACGTTCAAACAGAGACACAAATCTGGACTAACAAAAAAAAAAAAAACGCTTTTCCCAGGTTGCTACGAATGTCGATCAGCTCCTACCCGGAGACACAATATTTTACACAGAAAAAGCAAGGCAGTAGCAAGAAGAAACTAGAAAGCAGTGAACTGGCAAGGGAAGTAGACAACTAAACCTCCTTCAGCCTTCTCGTATACCTCTGCTATTAAAAAAAAAAGAATATATATATATATATAAAAAGCAACTTTCAGCTTCTTTTCTTCGCCTACTTTAAAAGAAAGATAGGCTTTATTCCTTTAAACATTAACTCAAGGGACACAGTTCTAACGTAATAAAAAAAAAAACTGCCCTTCTTACGCTACGAGGCTTAGAGTACGGATGTCGATTAGTTGCGTTTTGAGGATAAGTTGGCGAAATGGTTTTAAAGGGTGTGAGCAGACTCGAATGACAGCTGGCAGAGTGCGAGGTCAGTCCAAGTCTATCACGCACTCCTAAATTCTACAAAAAATGACCCTGACCAAGTTCCGCTTCAATTTTTCCGGCTCAAGTGCAGAAGGGGACTTACGCTTAGTGTGAACAAATACCTCTTTCTGTCTAGGGTGAAGGGAACCTGTCAGCTTAGGCTTCTCACATCTGCAAACACAATAAACGACGGACAGGAAAGGTCATGAGAATTCGTTTCCTACTTGCCCTGTGAGCGTGTTACATTAACAAGCTCTCCTGTTTTTTTTATGTCCTCTAAGAGGCGTTACCGGTACCGACTAATCTTGCCTTGTGTCCTCAACTGGTTGAAAGTCGTCTATAACCGAAGTAGTCATTAAATGCGGTATTTTCGGTTAAAAAAGTCAGTATTTCACTTGGTGGCGGTGGTGGTGGTGGTGTGTGTGTGTGTGTGGGGGGGGGGGGGGGAGAGGGGGCTGCAAATATAGGTATAGAAATGAAGCTTAGAGGTATGAACAAAAGGTGTCCTTTCGGCTACCTTAAAAAATCAAGATACTTTTGCATTGTTTTCGTTATTTTTCGCCATGTCATCATATTCCAGTCCAGATATATTTTTATGAAAGCCAATTTGATTCGGACTTTTCGGTGCGATTACGTTTTGATCTATAAACGTGTTAGTAAACAAATTATTTGTTGTGCGCAAAACATGCAAAATAAGTTTTATTCCTTTATTTAAGTATTCATTATTTGTCTACTTGTTGATTTATTTATTGCGTTCCCGCAACGTGCAACGCAATATAAAGAGAGGAAAAATAACATAAAACGATACAAGTTAAATCAGCTCACTTCCTCGTAGGAAACGAGAACGTTACTGCAATTCAAGCGGGGATAGTGGATTCAGTGATTTGACAGTAGAACTATGAATGAGATTCTGAATCTTGTTTGTAGCTTCTTCTTATCAGTGCCATCGAGACGAGATAAACAATAATATGGTTCAGGCTTGTATTTCTCTTGGGGATTGAGCGGTACAGGTAAGTGTTGTTGAGTAGACCTCAAAGATGCTTTTTTAGGAAGGGAAGGCAACTTATGCTAGCGTTATCACTAATCTAGTGATAACAAAGTTTATTTATTATAAGTAGATTAACGAGACAAAACTAACAAAAATAAATCAGCGCGCACTGTATTAAATGTGTATTTTAAAAAAGATAAGCCGCGAACTCTTCCAGTCAATTAAGGGCTGCCAGCATGTCACACGACCGCACGTCGCAGAGCAGAGCCTTAAGATCACGTGCTATGTTTTCCGCGCCGGACTGGCTGCGCTGTCGTTTAGCGCCCGCGGCGGTCCAATTCAAGGTGGAACGGAGTAGATCAACTGCAAGACCAACTTAGTCCTGCGAATACGCAGTCAATTTATTGGAGCATCGCAAAACAGGGTTTAAAGCACGTACAGATGAGAGCACCTTCAGATACAGTTCACGTCTTCTATCGGCCTTCTGCGCGGAACATTGCAACATTAGGGAGTTTTCGTAGACCGCGTTTCCCCCTGCGCTAAGCCCTCCGCAACTAAGGAGCCACTACTGCGGCTGCGCGCCGATGGCTTTGACTGTAGAGTTCTGGGTATCGTAGCGGGTTGCGGAGGACGTTCCAGGATGGCGAAAAAGATCTACGAAAACTCATATTGAAGACAAACATGGCTTTACGGGGTTCGAGACACTCGCCATATAGTTCTGTTTTAAGGGCACCTTTGCTCAAAGGCCGATCCAAAACAGAATCCGGACATTGCATCGAGCGCCGTTTCATCGAACGTCTTTTTATCGAATATTCGCTTACTACTTCAGGTATCTCTATTGTTAATCTGTGTTTTTGTTGGTGCCGTGTACCGTCTGACATGATACGAGCACCAAGCGCTTCTTTGTCCGAGGTTTCGCTGCAAACACGTTTTGAGGCACGGGTATTTCGCTGTATGAACTTTTCCATAAACACGTGAAGCATTCGTTTGTTCATTATTTCGGTATAAATAAAACCCTTTCATACGGCTATTTAAATCTGTCGCGAATCGAGACACGTTTTATAATCGCGGCCACTAAATTGTACCAACTATGCCAGAAACAAGAAATTCCAGTTAGCTTGTCATCCTGAAAAAAGCGTCCCGGGAATTTACGGCGCGTTGTGTCACCATTGTGTGTATGTACCGTACATTGAAGGGACGATCGGTTGACCTTTCTTCCAAAGTTTTTCTTTCGAGCTTTATCTTAAAGAGGGATTAGCCTTCCAGTCACACTCTCAGAATAAACTACAGAAAAATACCTAACTGGTGAAAAATATCTTAATATTTTTAGCTCTTCGAGGAACAGCCCAATGACAAGTAGGTTTTGACATATGTTACAGTTGACTGAATGATATAACCTGATGTTTCAAAGTAGCAACGTGCTAAAACACTACCGTCTAAATGCGAGAATATGAGAAGTATGTGCGTTTATAAGTACGAACCCCGAAACGACCAAGCACCGAAATGTACTCCTCCTTTGAAAAACGTATCACAGCTAATGTGTTTTTTTTTTTTTAAGTTATAATTTTTTTAGTTAAATTTTGCTGATCTCGCAATTGAACGTTTCCCCCTTGAGGAAAGGTTTTCAGGAAGTCGCGTAAACAGTTGGGTTATATTATCTCGTAATTCACTTCTGTAATAATTGTCAGCAACAGAATTGTACGTGTAGGGGACCCAGCTAGTAATTAAATTTCTCATTATTTGATACCAGCACAAAACCTACTTTACAAATGCTTCCAAATATGGTGAAAATGGCTCGAAGAAACGGCGTCAAGCAATTCGATGAAATGATTTTCGATCAAACGCTTTTTGTTGAAATCATCCGGTGCCCATCTCCGGCTTAACCAATCTCCACCGGCAGATGCGTGATGCGTCAGGCCGTACGAGTAACGCGTAGATCCTGTGGCCGTAATCAGACAAGTGAACCTGAACCTTGCTGCCTGGCAGTCGGCCCGATATCACCGACAACAATATTTTGATTATAATTCTGAAAGTAGTATTGCGCAGAACCATACAAAAGGAAAAAGACAAGGCTTGATTTATTTTCAAACTGAGCTACCAATAGGTAGAATATTATTAATTTAACACGGTCGACTGCAGTTCTTTGTCCTAGTAATAGAAACTCGTTTTTTTCTTGTTTTCGGCATCCCTGCACAACACGAGTGGGAAATACCACGACACGACAGCAAACTATTTCTCCGTCGCTTCCACGAAACACACACACACATACACACACACACGCACACACACACGCAGACACACACACGCACACACACACACGCACAAGCGCACACGCACACACACACACAAACACACACATAAATCAAACCTTTCAAAACACTAAAGCCGTTGTAAAAGTTGACCCAAAACAAGCATAAACTAAAGCCTTCTCAACAACTCAAGAAAGCAGGGAAATACGAATGCTCAAACCTTTTTCGAAACTTAAAAACAAAAAAATTATCTAAAACACCTGTTTTGGACTTTTTTTCTCTCTAAACGCATAATGTGGCTTTTTGTTGTTTTGAGTTTTTTCTCTCTTTTTTTTTTTTTATGGGAATACGCTGCTTGCATTTGAACTTTTGAAAGCAACATACCGGAGAGGGTGGGGGAGAGACTAGAGGCGTTTTCTTTTACTTCTAAAGGCCACTGGCGATATAAAGCACTCGCGCGACCGGCTGGTGAACGCGCGACCATCGATGTTCAGGCCGGCGAGAGCGATAGGCGACGCATCTCAAAAGCTCGCGACAGCCTCGCCTGCCGTCGACTGTTCTGCTCTTCTCGCGTAGGTGAGGTGGTAATACTTTATTAGCATATATTTTGAGGAGGCCACCCCGGGTTTTGCTTCCTTTTGCAGTCATCGATTCCTATGACGGGCGGAGCGAAGAAGCTGTCGCTAATCTAGCTTCCGTGGCGGTGTTGTCTGCGTTGAGGTCGGGAAGTCAACAAAACACGGACTCGAGCGGCGGCGAAGTGCGTACTTTGCATGTTGAACACGGCAGCTATTGATTACCGAGCCTGAGAACACCGTGAAAAGTAGTTTTTGCAACCAGGTGGAACGCGTAAAATCGTCGGGATACCCTGATCGTTTCCTTCAAGAGGTGGCTGAAACAATTGTTTCCAAGACAAAAAAAGAAAGAAGAGGAAACACAGGAGCCCAGTAGGTGAGTGAGACCCGCTGTTATACCCTATAACCGCAAGGTCTCACACAACCTAAAAAAAATGGCGGCACACTTTGATTTGCTAGTTCTATTTTCGGCCCCGAAAAAAGCTGTCCAGCCTGTGCCATAAAACAAATTAACAAAAAAGACGGAGGTGAAGTTTGCAGAAAGAAACACTCTAGAAAATTCGTGGAATGCGCATCCTCGGTCGTATACGAAATTCCAATGTCATGCAAAGGGTACGTGGGCTAAACGGGCAGATGCGTTAATAATGAAAGGGAGAGCACGCGCTATCAGGAAGGAATTCCCCCTCGGGCAATTTAGCTATTCATTGCGACAGATGCCCTTGCGCCCCGGAACTGGAAATAACAAAAATTCTGAGAAAGCTAAGAAGCAAAATCTCGAGAGAGCTGTACGAGTCATTCAACATTAGATTGCAGGGGGATGACAAATGCATAAGTGCCCCGTCAGTCCATCTAACAGACAAGTAATTTGAATTTCTGCTTGAGAAACCGAATTGGGTATATAAATAGTGTGTGTTGTTTGAATAAAAATTCAGTTGAAAGTAGCGCTTTGTGTTGTCTCCCTTACTCTGTCCCTGTCTTGCGGCGCACTTTCTCAAAACTGATGTTTCGTGTCAAGATCATTGGAATCGTGTTTCTGGTTACAATAAAGATACCAATTTAATCGCGTTGATCATAGCATCATGGCTGAATCTCAGAATAGCTACCAAAAACGCAAACATGTTGCTTTTTTTTTTTTTCTTGCAGAACAAGGAGCCGGATGTAAACTAACCGGTACGAGTTTCCGAGGCGCCGCTGATTGGGTCAGCCGATCCGCCACTAGATCGCGTCGCAAAAAAAGTCGGGTCAGCTAGCGACTGCTCAAAACGCGGCGCTTTTCTTTCCGCGGTGGTCGCTTTTGCGATGAAAGTCATCGCGCGAGTGGCACGAGTCGCCGGCGTAACGCTCCTTTAAAAAGACGCAAAAATATATATATGTTTTTTTAGTTGTATTTCCGGGATGGACCCCGTATTTCTTAAAAATAATTTATGGTCGAAAATGTTTTTCGCGCAATATTTACGTAACAAACGCATTTTTAGTTTTACGAGCGAAACCGAAATTTATAGTCATCTTTGGCGCAAAACTGAAATGTACAGCTATTTCTGAGGTTGCTCCCATCGGCTCTAAGATCAGTACCGTTTCAAAGGTTAATAAGTATATCGTTGTTGGGTGTTGTGGTGGCCTTCTGGTAAACTGATTTTTGGATTACCTGAAATGACTAAATCAGTGTTGCTATAAAAAAATATGTGTTTTTTTTTCTTCATTTTAGTCTCCTGAGGAAACTGTAAAACAGCGAGGGAAGGCGAAGCGTAAGCTCGCAGGTCACCACTGTGGAGGGGCAGGAAGAAAGGCGTAAAAAGTAAAGAGAAACTGAACTAAAGTCGCCTATCTTCACCCCCTCCCCCTCCTCCTCCTCCTCCTCCTCCTCCTCCTCCACCTCCACCTCCCCCCCCCCCCCTCCCTCTGCTTTGTTTTTCCGTCTTTGACTTCCGTCATTCGAAGAATTCTGGAAGCTAGAGAATGATAGCATTCCGATTTCCCAGGTTGTTTCGATGTCCTGCTTCTTATCTAGACCTTTACGTTACCGGCTTTAGCGTAATAGCTGTGTTTTTTTTCTGAATCTCGTTTTATACGCCATTTTTTTTCCATTTACACATTTCACTTTGCAAAATCCAGTCGTTGACGGTCACACGGTATTCAGTTCTAATGTTAACTCTGACAGATACTGTTTTTATGTGCTCGCACAGAGAAAGCACATGTAAAAAACGTGCTCATTAACAAAACAAAAAAGTTGCTTGTTGCTGCTAAGTGAACTAAGGCCAACGGCCTTGTCGGTCGCGCAGCCCGAAACACAACCGATATTTCTCCCTATTATTTATGGCGTGCGTCGTGTTCCTTTTCGTAAACTAGGACCTGGTGACCACATTCGTCGGTTTGAATGGACTACTCTACGAGTTCTGTGTGTTTCAACTAATAAAAACGAACAAGGCGTGCTACTTACTATAAACTATTTAAAGGGAACGGATCCCGAAACAAGATTATTCAAGTAATATACTACAAGACTCAAAACTTGATTTTAGAAACACATTTTTTGAGCGCTTCGTTTCTAGGTTCCGCGACACCTGTTCATAATCCCACGTTATTGAAAAAATGCTAAACGCAGAATTTCTCAGCAACACCCCGTACATGCTTATTACTTCTGTGGGCGAGCGCGCGAGTACATGAGAGTCCTTTATTAACAGCTGGTCTATTCCCGGAAAACAAAAAAAAAGTAACCAGAATAATGAATGTTCTCGTGAATAGCTATTAAAATAGCTATTAAAATAACTCAAATATTACAGCCTGAAATGTCATGCAAACGATACCTTAATGCATCTTTTTTTTTTTATATACGAAGTCAGGTTATCTGACTCGGAGTGAAGGCCATTAAAAGAGTCATAAGAAAACAAACAACTCTTTAAAAATACCTATATTAAAGTAAACCGTTTCACACATGCAGGCTCAGCAAGTTCAATTGAGCTAGTCATCAATAACAATGTATTTTTCTGCGTAGTTCGTACAAAGTTTGCTTTCCGTTTATCTGTGCGTATCCCTAATGCCGCTAGCGTTTTTTTTTTTTAGTATATTTTAAGGTTTTTGTTTTTTTTCTGGTCCGGGGCTGGACTAGCCTCCTAAGCACGGGCACATGCCCAATTTTTGGTACCGCGCCGGCTTTTAGGGATTATTTGACGGAGGAGGCCTTCATCAGACTGAAGTGCCTCGCCTACTAAATGAAGGAAAACTATGGAATGTCACTTTTTGCAGAGAATAGGATGCTGCATTTCACTGGAAAAAGCCTAGTCAAAATGTGACAATACGTTTCAGTGGCGCAAACCGAAATTGATCCTAGATGGGAACCTGGGCGCAAATCTCACCATAATTAATCGACTTATTTTTACTGGCATTACCCGACATGAGATCGCATTTCGGATCATCGACTCGTTTGTTTACACCGTTTTACCACCCGAAGTTTATTTTCATGTTTGCCGTGGCACACGTTCGTGTTATTCTATGCAACGAAGGAAATCTTCTCTTCCTGGCAATTCGTCTATAGCAAAGGTACACGACGATCCCTCAGTAATGGGCGACATTTTTTCATAGCTACGCCAAGGCTCCTAGAGCCCATTTATTGTTATTAATACTTCGCAATACGCTCAGAGAGAGAAAAAAATAAAGCAATGCATATCGCCAAAATCGTAAACCGGTGCATCTACGTGCCGGATGGTTTACTCTGCAAACCTTTCATCGTAGTCTCCGACGTTCTGTAGGTATTTTTTTTTTCTAGCTTCACTTTATGAGAAAATCATACACTTGAATGTGAGGACTGCTACCACCTTTTCTGCAAGTTCGTTTTCAACTGATCGACATCGTTACGTAGCTGAAGTTGCGGAATGTCATCCGCCATGCCTTTCAAGGTATCGTTCTCTGTGAAAAATTATTGAAACATGCGTCCCTAGTTGCGGTATTTCAGTATTGAGTATAGTGATAGACGATTTCGGTTGCTCAGTGTATTTAGTTCCAGTAAAAACTACCAGAGAACACTCCAACATTGCATCAAAAGGCATTCAATGAAACGAATCTGAATCGAACGTTGTCGGATCAGACTTGTACGTAACGCGTTACAGGTAACGCAATTACTTGTAATTGTTACATTTATCGGCAATTTTGTAACGGAATAATTACCTATTTTCTAGAGCAATTGTAAAGTAATTTCCTTACTTCTTTAAGTAACGGATTTGTTGCAATCCGTTACATTTTCATTTGCAGAAAAAAAAAAGATGAAATTTAAACGAAAATTGAACATTTTTTATTAAGAAAGAAAACAGAAAAGCTTAACCGCAATCACGCTGCCTTGCGCGTTTACAAACACAAAAAGAGGAGGGGCACTCTTTAGGTGCTCCGAGTCTAAGCATTGGGCGCGTACAGTAGCGCCTCCCTTGCCTCCGAACGGCGTGACTCGAGTCAGAGCTCTTTGGATTTTCTCACCGGAAATCGTCATTAGTCAGGAAATGACGTCATCTTTAGCTTCTTTGACTCTACGTGCACCGTCTCCGGACTTGGTGCTTCAAAGCTTGACTCCGAAGCCCCGGAGTTACGTGCACCGGAAGTGACTTTTGGCCGTCCAGTGGAAGGAGTCAGTGACCCCTTGACTCCGGGGCCGCTACTGAACGCGCCCATTTTCACACATCACCCAGACCCCAGGTGTTTTATTTTTTTTTTATTTTTGTATCTATTTCGTTGCTTTGAATGATGGCGAAACGTCATTTGTCAGCCTGCTTGCCCTCACAACTGCAACGTATTCTTCTAAGTTTGTATAAATGATAAGAAAAAAAAAAACATGGGAAAGGAGGTCTTTTACAGCTGAGGAGGGGAGTGCCCAGACAAAGAAAACAATGTCCCCCTCGTTTATAGTGACTTCAAGAGTTGCCATAATGTCATCAGGGGCGGGGGGGGGGGGGGGGGGGGGGGGACGCACCATTCTCTTCTAGTAAAACAAGCTTCAGCACGGAACTCGTCTGAAAGCGATGTGAAAATAACTGGAGGTTTCCACGTTCATTGCTGCTCAATGTGTATAAGAACTGCACTCCTCATCGTATCTTTGAGAAACGGATGGTTATTTGTTCTCATTTAGTCTTCTCGAGATCTCGCTAATGTTAAGAGCTGCTAGCTGAAATCTCTGGAGCCCGCAGCACTCTATTTGAGAATACTATTTACCGATATACTACTACGTAACGCGTAACGTGTTAAAAGTAACGAAATTCACCTGTAGACTTGCACGTAGCGCGTTACAAGTAACGCAATGACTTGTAATCCTTGCCTTTAACTTCAATTTTGCGAGGGGTCTCTTTAGGTAACGGATTTCTTGTAATCCGTTACATTTTTATTTGCACAGAAGCGTAAAATATGAACAGAAATCAAAATATATTTAATAATTAAAAAAAAAAACTTTTCCGCACTTACATTGCCGTGAGCGGCAAGATGGCCTACGCTGCTTTCGAGACCCAGCTGTTGCTCACGATAAATAAAATGTGACGACTGGCGGCCATGAAAAACACCCCCTAACCTTTCTTTCTCTTTGTTTCTTTTCCCTTACGTTGTAACGTTCACAGTGACGCCACGAAAATAACGGATTACCTCTTCGTGTAACGGTCGCTCACTTTTATGGAAAAGTAATAGTGATTGTTAATCGCCACATTTTAGAGGTGAGTAATTTTAAATGTAATTTTCTACTTTTTCATTAACGTGTACAAGTCTTGTCTATAAAACGGCGTTAGATAAAATAGCTGTCGATGAAAGAACCTTCGAGGAAACGGCGTTCGATGAACCACATTGTCCCAGCTGTGGTAGCCAGCAGCTACTTGAAACCATATGCTTACTCCAATATTCATGTTCAGACTACACTTCTTAGATTATTTTCCCGATTTGACCCTAAGTTCGAATTACCCTCTTGTTCCCTTGTGACCCCCCTATTCGTGGCGAGAAGTTGGGAATCGGCGCCTGGTATAATAATCTCACAACTCAAAGTTATGGTACTCCGATTTCTACTGATGCAAGTACTATGAAAATTGAAACATAACCGCGTTGGTGGTACGTACATTAACCAGCGAAGGAAACAGAAGCGCCCCTCGCGAGCTTCACTGGGAATACACCTTCCCAATGTTTACAAATCCACAGTCCACGGCCTGCGATCTCCTCAGCCCAGCACGCGCATGCTTGATGGTTGGAAAAGCGAGCAAAGAACGTGCCGTACGCACGAACGCACCATGCAAGGTGGACTGCATTCGAGCAGATGGACAAAAGCGCACACCCAGCTTGACGCGCGTGGAGCGAAAGCTCGCACTGCAGATCCCAGGACCCCGGGCTCGAGCCCCACCCCTGCTCGATCTAAACGAGCATCGTACCGGCGTGCGGTCGTGTATCACTACTGCGTGAGCACGTTAAAGACCCCAGGCTAGCAGTCGTACTGCACTGGCAAATTTGCTCATCTGCAGCGAGTGTCACCTCATTCTGGCGACCTTACGCCGTATGAACATGAACGTCTAATTTGACTGATGTAAACTGTGATTTATGTAAACAGCGCGCACTCACGAGAGAAAAAAATTGTAGATGCGACGCAAATTACGGCATAGTGTGCTGAGTAAACATTTCCCTGTGGAGCTGACCTGAAACTCCCGAATTAAGGTGTCCGCGACTACGTGACGTTTGCGTCACATAATCAACTAAGATTAGTCCTAACTTTAGAACTAATCTTACGTGATAACGTGACAAAGTCGCCTAATCGCGCGCGATCGCGGGAGATGTAATCACGTTAGATTAGACCCTAACGTTAGGCCTTATCTTACATTACGGCGAAAGATTACGTGATCACGTAGCACAAAACACATAATCGTACTTCTCGCCGGACGCGTCATCACGTAAGATTAGGCCTGCTTAACGTTTCGTCTGACGTTCCGTGATCGCGTAAAATACGTGATCATGTGACTTAAATTCACGCTATCACTCACACGTGCGACGTAATCAGGTTGGGCCGGGGATTCGAACGAATGACTTCGTCACTTCGCCGGTCATGAGCCAAAGCAGTAAACGTCTTATCCATACGGCCACAGACACGAGCTAGTTCAGGACTGAAGGTTTTGAGGTTATAAAGCTGAAAACGAGGATGCACACCCATTGCTTGCATTTTATGTTTAATTTTCCTTTGATCACGAACCTTAACAATCTAAAATATACATGCCGCAGCTAAAGGACCAGGACATGTTTACTTACAGTCGTGATTTAAACCCGCTCAGCCCTGCTACGACAGTGGAATCAAAATTTCGTAATCGAAGTGAGGGCGGCGGCCATGTCGTCGCAGCACGAACCATCCTAGACATAACTACTCCGGTAGTTATATTAAGTTATGTCTACTACAACTCTCTATTACGCGATCAGAGGACGTCGGTTGCTCTCAGTTAACGCTTTTGCGAGACGCTCTTCGTATACGGCGAGGAAGTCGTCCGCTCGCCGCGGCGAGCAGACGATAGTGAAGAACTATGAAAGAGCAGAGAACGATCGTCTTCCCTGGGAGTTACATGTGGTGCTCGTTGATTGACGTCCCCCTTCTTTATATTTTCTTGTTTCAAGAGCTCGTGCTGCCGTTCGAATGAGCGAAAGACACTGTTTGGCGTCTCGCGGATTCGCACATAAAGAACCCACGGCGACCCAGAGCCAGAAATCCAGCGACCGACGTGCAAATTGAGAGGGTTCGCTCAGAATTGATTTGCATTTAAAAAGATTGACACACATAAAAAAAAAAAGAAACTCTGATTCAATAGATTGTTGAAGGACCCAACCTAAGGTGCCTTCGAAACCCAGGCTGGCGTTAAAACAGGTGTCGTCGGTTGTCGGCCACACTGGACAATGAGACACTTCGACTTTACGTCCACTGTGACCTTGGTGAGCGAGAAGGGCTGGGATCCTCAAGGATGCGTCAGCTTGCAACAAAAACCTTGGCCTTCTCCCAGGAAAATCCCTTTGTAACCCTTCTAAGTTATCCGCCTCAATACCAAATGACAGGGATTATTTAGGGGAGCGAGCTACAAACTGGCTCGTTTTCTTTTTTTTTTTATGAATTCGTTTGTTTTTAGTTTTAAAACACGCTCGGCTTTCAACGCATAGAGGCACATATGTTACAACACTCCATATTGATATCGAGTAAACGGAACTTGAACATCACAGCCGAAGGCAAAAACGGTGGGTATTTTTTCTGGACTTCAAGCTCTACACAGAAAGCTGCGATTTGGTCGTTCTAACAACGGCACACTGATGATTGATTGTATAAACAATTGTTTTCTTCTTCAAAGTAATATTCATGAGTAAATACAAGTCGGAATTATTGCAGTAAGATAGGGAAGCATGTACAATGAGTTGCATTTTTGGACAATATAGTGATGTATAAAGAGGAACACGGCCTTACCATTTCTTGCGCATCATATATGCGTTCGTACTACAGTTTATTTCTAGAGCAACCGCCACCTGGTTGGAACAACTAAGAACAGTAAGAAACAAACTTCCATAAAAAGTGAATCGATTAAAGATATCTTTCATGTATCTTCAGCCCTTCCAAAATTGGTTCGTCTCCATACTTGTATTTAGTTTGTGAACAGATGTAACTATAAACTGGACAGCTGACATATACGTTGCGTATCAGCAAAGAGAGCGAGAGAGACGGAGACTGGGTGGCAAAATCAAGGTTTTCGTTACGTATAACAGTGCAAATATCAATATTAGCAAATTATGCCGTTTATCAAAAGACAGAAGATAATACGATATTTTTATTCTCTTCTGTTCCTGTTTGTCCGCAGTTTGGAAAATGGAATGCCCAGACTGCCTCTCCAGCCCTTGCATAATTGTCCGAGGCTGCGTCAGAGTGGGCGAAGAACAGCGACCATTACGAAAAAATCCAGGAGTCCGTAACGTGTACTAACGCAAGTTTTGAGGCTGCTTGGAAATTTAGGCATCTGGCGTCGCCAGGCCTACCTAATAGATGCGCAACAGCGGCCAGCTCAACGTCATCACCAAGCAGGAAATCATGGCGAAATGTGTCCTTGAATACGTGCGACATCTGTACCCGAATTCAGCAGGGATTCCCTAGATGGGTGACAAGTGGGAATACGGAAACTTGATTCGTCAATGCAGCTGTAGATTTTGCTATGTAACTCGAAATAAAAGAAAAAGTACGGTTCTCCCAGATTCGTTGTATGGCACCACCTTCCAACAGTCGCATGCGCCACCGAAAACAGGTTTTACAGAACTGCTGCTTATAAACCCATTGATGGTTTTTGCTTGTCGTAATGCGGCTCTATGAATGCCCATAAAACTTTAATAGGCTTATTCTTATATCCCTGTTTTAACATGGTGACGCGTCTCAAGTAGCGAATTTTGAGCAAAATTGCCGAGCTGAAGTACTCCGCTCAGACTTACACGGACCAATCTCTCATCATAGAGGTGGCACTAAGAATGCGTGTTGTGAGGCCGACAGATCGTTATAAATAATTCCTAATTAATCTATGAAACAAACAATCATAATAACCCAATACGTTGCCCCCAACACCCGAATGAGGTGTTTGCAACGTGATACGGCTGGCGTGCTTTTTTGTTTCTGGCCAGCAATATAGCCCGTGAAACATGACATAATTCACCGTGACGACACTCCCGCCCCATTTTGGACTCAATTTCAAATGTCGCGGAATTTCTTTCTAGGCCGAAAAGAAAAGAAGCACGCAAGACGCATGCCCCATTATTTATATTTTTCACATTAAAAATCCCACATGTCTCATACACTATAGTGTTTTTTTAAACGACTACATATTTCTCTAATAAAGAAACGTGAAAATTACGCACTTGCGGTATGTGCAGGTGTGTTATACGGCCAGGCTGAGACTATAACTTCGTCTCCCCCTACAGTGGACAAGAGGTCAAAGCTACGGGCCACAAGGTATAATAAGGAGCCACTATATTCGTTACGTGGGCACCACTAACTGCGGTTACGACTAACTCTAGTTATGAGGCCCAACTGCAGTTACCGGAAATTACAGTTCGCCGCTGTTACGTTCTGTTCTCAGCTAGCGTGCAGAAGGCGATTATGCCGTTGTCGCGCCAGCGAATATACTCATAAGTTATGCGACTGAAATTGAAAGAAAAACATCATATACACATCTGGTTGTTTAGGACAGTTTTCGAACACGTTTTTTTAGCTCTATAGATTAATCTTGTGATCAGCCTTTCAACGCTAGAAGTATAGTCGACTGTGTTAAACTGCGTAGCGGACACAGTAGTCATTATAATCCATCGCTTCCTTGGCTATGGCTGCCTGCTTTTCTAGCTGACTGTTCCCGCGCTTGTTCCTGCTTTGCCCTTTTTGTCGAACCTTCGAGTTTCTTCGTCGCAATTTTGTCCACTAACGAGCTGAGGGTTGGGAAGATGTGTATCTGCAGGTTCTGAGGTAGAGTTTGCAATGGCTCTGAGCACTCCCAGCAATCTTGTGCTGGACGATGAGGGCGACGAATGTAATTTTTGGGCCATATTTACCGTCCATCAAGCATCTATTCAACAGCGACGTGTATACATCAGCAGAGTATACTTGCAGATATCGATTAACTAGTCGCAGAGCGGCAACACGCTGAAAGAATGCGCTGAAAGGCGGCGCCCTGGGTCATCAGCAGCTACCGCCACACGCTGATGAGCCGGGCGCCACCATTTTGTCAGTTGTCGCGCCAAATTGAGCTTGCCAAGATCAGTTTACGCTAACCGCGGTTAACGGGTAACTGCAGTTTCGTCGACCATGTAATACCCCTGTTACACGGGCACACTTAACCGCGGTTAACTCAGATTAACCGCTGTTAAGGGGTGTCCAAACAGGACACTACAAAACGCACGACTCCGACAAATAGTGAAAATTGAAGCGGACGCCTCACGCTTCAATTTTCACGTTTTGTCAGAGTCGTGCGTTTTGTAGTGTCCTGTTTGGACACCCCTTTACGCGGCACCACAGATACCGCACTATAGGGAGTATTCACTGGCGGCCATAGCTGTGTGCGCGACTGCTGAGCGCGTGCTGATGGCGAGCTTCCACAGTTCTTTTGCAACGTGCATTCCGCACCATCAAAAGTGCCGGTCTTAGCAGCCTATTGATGTGAGCTCGTTCTGAGCATGCGCTCTAAACAGCACCCACAAATATGGCGTCTAGTGAATACTCCCTATACTCTCGGACAGCTATTTCATAACAAGTGAAGAGCGCGCGTGCACTACTTCGATGGATGATCAAGATGCTCAAGCCCCTTGTTACACGGGCGCACTTAACTGCAATCACGCTAAGCCACTGTTAGCGCACAATATATATACTCGCGGACAACGTTCTGCAGCTATGCAGCCAAAGCTCTGAGCAAACGTGCGCTCGAGCATCTTAAGCACCCATCAAAGCAGTGCACGCGCGCTCTTTATTTATTCTGAAATAGCTGTCTGGGAGTATATTGCGGTAACTGTGGTGCCGCGTAACAGTAGTTAAAGCTGAGTTAACCGCGGTTAAGGGTGCCCGTGTAACATGGGCATAACTGGGTAGAGTGTTGAAGCTAGGAATGACATAACGCTCTTTGAACTGCGAACTGAGATGCACGTCGGAGCTTAACTTTGATCGTGATTGAACTGGTGGCCCGAAGCTTTGGACTGGGGTCCAACTTGCGACAAGTCAAGAAAGAATGTAACGAAAATCCGACCTCAACTTCATTAACCTTCATAATAATAAAGGCAAAGTTTCGATTAGAAAGTTATTGTGCTTAAAGGGGCGATGCAACAATTTTTGTATTTTGCGCAAATACCGCTTAGAACGGATCCCTGACGTTAATGACCTGTGAAATACCCGTTCGTTTTTCACCACACGCAATCGAAGGCGCAGAAAAAAATAAAGAAAAACAAGCAGAGTTCACCCCCTCAACTCGCAGCCAGAACAAGCGGCCACGTGATCTGGAGCCGATTATATGCCGCTAATGTTGATCATAGCCATACGCTGGGGTTGGCAAGGCACAGGACACGCGCTGAGTTTCAGACATTGTTATGGTTCGGCTGTTGTCGTCATTGCAGCGATTGGACACAGAACACTACCCGAATGCTTCTCGAGCTATCGATTATCACGAGCCCAAATCGAGTGTCCACGCAATGCTCGGGTCCAATCTGTGAGCCGCATTCAAATATCGTCACTGGGCGGTACTGCTACCGCCCAGCTACGTCATCAGGTTTTGCGAAGGAGAGATTGAAGGAAAACACTCGGTTTTGGCCTCGAAATTACAGCGCAACAAAGACGTTTCGTGGTCAGTGGCGTTGCGTGCGAGTATCCTTGAGTCCCACTAGTGCCAGTAAGCTCGTGTAAAGTAAAAAAAACATTCCAATTGAATATCGTTGCACCGCCCCTTTAACCAAAAACCACCATATCGACCATTTTTAAAAAAAAAAGATGTGAATCGCGTATACTATTTTACGGCGTCCAAAAAATCTCTCATATTTTTGGGGGTGAAAATGTAGTTCTGAATTCATATCGCCTCCATCTCCGCACGGCACAGCCCCGCGCAGCCAGAGCGATAAATAACGCGCATCGCCGTGACACCACAGAGATCTGCGAGGAGCGCGGGGGCTGAAAAGATTGCGACAACGCGCGTCCAAATTAGGAGGTTTTTCGGGACGCCGTAAACTGCCCTTGACATCTCTTTCAAAATGGATGGAATTGATAAAATGCATACTTCACTGACTACCTTTCTGAACTGAACGACAGTTATCGTTATTCTCACAATATCAAGAATCGCTCTCCAAACCGAAGCTAAAAACAGCTGATCGAACTCGTTGGGAAGAGCAGGTGCCAATGTGGCTCAAAACAGCTCATCGGCTGGTTTAGCTCCTGGCGCGGGAGTGCCCCTGCTGACCCGAAGCTTTGGATTGTCCTTTCAAATCATTCAAATTTTTATTGTACGTACCCCAAACTGGCACAAAGGGTTACAGGCAGGTGGTTAAAACGAAGAAAAAAAAATTCGGAAAATGACCAGGAGGAAACGAGAGGTGATCTCCTCCGCTCACACTGTGGCGAGAAGGGGAGTGAGGGTCGGGTTCCTTTTCTCTGTTTGCGGCCCGGCGTTTAAAGGAGTCATGAAACGCGTTTCCAATTTTTTTCCTGTTTAGCTTTCCTCGTCAACTCAAAAATCACGCATTCTACCGAACAGTTCAAGAAGACGGAAAGGGGGAGTCCCCTCTTGCTCGGACTCTCGTTTGTGTAATCCGGACACATCCGTTCTCCCCCTAGAAGATTAGCCCGTCGCTCAAAATTCAGACAAAAGTTGCTTTCCCCGCCCCGTTCACCCCGAAGCTGACAGTGCTATGAAAGCTACGTGCTCCTTAGACCAGCCACACCTTCGCCACGTGATCACGCTCTCTCGCGCATACCCACGCGCAGAGAATGAGGTCAGGTGATGAAAGGGGGGTGGCTGATTGTTCCGGCAAGCACGTAGCTTCCATTACAATGTCAGCTTAGGGATGAAGGGAATAAGTGAGGTCCGGTGTCGTGTGCCGTTCGTTTGGGCCCGGTGACGCCCTGCGGGGGCCCAGTGACGCGCTGCAGGGTCCGCGGATGTATCACAGTGAAAAGGCAGAGAGCTTACGAAGGGAAGGATTTACAATTTACAGGCTTTTGAATTTCTACCTTTTTTTCTTTTAGCCCACTGAACGATGTGCTATTAGTAAAATCCCAATATAAATTGATTCATTCCAGCCCGAAATTCGTTTCATGGGCCCTCTAACCTCGAGTAAATGTCACTAAAACGCAGTAATGAGCGTATGTGCTCCTACTTGCGTAACGTTTTGTGCCATGCGATTGGTTGCTATTAGCCCCGTGTGCGACCGAAAGCGTCGCTGTGGTCGGCCTTCCACGATTGGCCGAACGCTGACTGTGACGTCGGAAAGGGGATTTATCATAGACGGAAATAAAAGGAATGAAAGAACTTTAATTTTGACGGTGTTGGCAGTGTTCCTTTGAGAGCGCAATGATTTCAAGCTTCCACCATGCTAATAGCAAACACCATCAAACTTGTTGTTTGCAAGGTAATGACGTCACAAGGGGGAACCACAGGAGGGCGCCACCAAAACATCTCGCCGCTAATTGCGAACATTGAGCGGAGCAACGTCGTCTTGTGGAAATTGAGGATGGCATTCGTATATCCGCTGCGCCGTGTTATCAAAGTAGCACTAGTCCCCATGGCGTTTTTCCTATTATTGAATTTTTTAACGCTCACCGAACGCTGTTGGCGCCATTCTTCCTACTTCATTCTATTCCGGAATTGTTGCATCTAAAACGACACTATGCTTAGACACTACAGTGCGCTAGCGGGGCATGTTCGGTGCACACGCGGTCAAGCCTTAATGTCCCCACTGCCGTTTCTTTCTCGCACATTGGACGCATTTTCCACGGCTCATTGCGATCGTCCATCTCACACGCACAGCCTCGTGAAAGATAACCAAGGTTACAACCGAGGTCTCGAGGCTGGTTAACTGCACGGGAGAATAGAATGGCGGCTTGAAAAACGCTGCGACTTGTGGCGGCTTCAGTATAGTCTCATTCATCTTTCTTTGGAAGTTTTTGTCCTTAGTGCATTAGTGTGCCTTGGAAAAACCTTCTATAACTTTTTGTTCCGCAATAATTACTAGTGTGCTGGTCCCACTGCTTACAGATAATACAAAATAATCTAAAGACTCATGTTCTAAAACCAGTCACCGCGACATGCGCGCTTTGTATGCCACCTGTGTGCCTGGTGGCATAGGAACCACGGATGTCGTCGTGACTCGTTTTGGAACACGTCTGCAGAATATATTTTGTGTGATATATTAGCAGTGCGACCCCGGCTTTAGGCTACAAAAAAAAAAGCTGCAGATTAAAACGCCTTATTTTTTATTTTTACTTTTTTTATAATTGGGGGGGGGGGCGGTGGGGGGGAAGCATATGTAGAATGTTTCGTGTAGTGAACTTGAGATTTGGGTGCAGGCTAAATAATCCAATAGCCTTGCACTTGCTGGCACATAATGACCTGACTTTGGCTTCTGCATGTAAGATCCCGGGTATTAGTACACACGATCGCGCTTGAGAACAGTACGCAGAGCCCCGCAGTTGCCAGAAATAAATTTATGGTTGTTAAATTATAACTTGTTCAGCTTATTTTCGAGGTTGTTTGAAACAGACAACTTGCTTTCTTAGGTACGATTTGAAATAAATTGATTAGAACAATACATCATATGATAGAATTAAAGAAAGGGAAGTGCCGAAACGCCCTAGGGATGGGAAAGGGCTAAATATATTCTCTTTGATAAGTTAACTGATGTGGAAGTACTAGAAACCTAAACTTCATAGAATAGGGCGTGAACGGAATGGGCGGACTCCTTGCGCGATTCTGCCATCAACAAAACTTTGCCTGTTTCGCGAACACGAGAGGCACAACATAATTGGAGAAATATTCCATTACTCAATCGCGCCTCCCCGATTATAATATAAAACATCCTCTACTATCGCATCTGATAAGTTAGTGTTCCCTTAAAGTGGCGCCAATTTTGAATGCCACCCACGTTTTGCTGAATTTTGATGGGAATGACCATGTTTCAATGCAAATAACTAAAGAAATATCCCGATAATTCAATTGCTCCCAGGAATAGTACTAGATAACCTCCTCTATTATCAAATGAAAAGGTTCAGAGTCCTGCCAGGGTTGAAACTTAGGCTCAAGTGCCCAGAGCCTTTGTCTTAAAAATACAGCGCAAAGGAAAAAACAATGTCAAGCAAACTGAATGGAATCCGAATGTCATAAAATGCATTCTGAACAAAAAAAAAATTGTAGAGCTATATTTACGACGCGTGACTCGTTTTTGTTGGCGCGAATTCACCCGCTACTGTAAATTCCGGCTCAAGGGCAGATAAATTGGGTTGGGTCTATGTTTATACAGCCTAGAACTTAGTCTGCCTCAACAGGCAACTTGTCTCCCAGCTGTAGATGAACAATTTAGCCACTGCAGCAAAACCAGTTGCTTAGGGTCTTTAACGTGTACCACGCAGTAGTGATACACGACCGCACGCCGGTACGATGCTCATCACAATCGAAAAGGGCAGGGGTGTGGATCGAAGCCAGGATCCCTGGGTTCTGCAGCGCGAGCTTTCGCCCCACGTGCTCCGAGCTGGTGTGCGCTAGAGCACTCGGCCACCGATCTCCCGTCAAGGGCAGACTGGGGGTCGTGGGAATATATAGGGAGTATTCACTGGACGCCATATTTGCGGGTGCTGTTTAGAGCGCATGCTCAGAACGAGCTCACATCAATAGGCTGCTAAGACCGGCACTCTTGATGGTGCGGAATGCACGTTGCAAAAGAACTGTGGAAGCTCGCCGTCAGCACGCGCTCAGCATTCGCGCACACAGATATGGTGGCTTGTGAATACTCCCTATAGACCTTTTCTTTAACGGCGCCGCCATCTTGAGAATTGCGGCGCCGACGACGCCGTCTAGCGGCTTAGAAAAAGAAGTACCGGCTAGTTCTGGCAGCACAGCTATCTCGGTAGGCAACGGTGTGGGTATGGCTATGGTAGGCTGCAATAACTTGGTTGGAGCTTGTCCGGTTGAATCCAGCTGGCTACTCACAGGCCATCACCTTGCCTCCTCGAGAGAACGACGACGAAGACGGTGGGGTGTTTTGATTGAGTTTCCACAGCGAAGTATATATGAGCAGTTTAATGTAGTCTATGCAGGTAAGCTCTCGGCATTTGATAGCTCCATCTTGAGTGGTGGCCCCCCATGTAGACGTTTTCATACCTTTCACATACCATGGGGCTTGCAGTGATAACCTAATGGACCACCTGCACCGGGAATTAAAATCGGTCCTCTTGTCGTAGACGAAGTGGTCGTGAGCTTAAACGTGACGTTGAGTCTGATACGAATCTCTCGCGATTCAAGCTCGCAATCGACTGACTCCATAAATGAGGATTCTTGTGGAAAATGCGAAGCTCGATAACATTGCAGCCACACTCGCGCTGCAGCTTCTTGTGCTCATGGCACACTTTCTGCTATTGCTCTTATGCTTTTTAAAATTATTTATTCATCCGACGACCACGCAGTGGTAGCCAGACAACCGTAGATTTTCGGAAATTGCAGCACGGTAAAAAGGAGCACTCGGAACTAACTCATGCACGACGTCCGTTTTTAAGCCTTTTCGCCCATACCCTTGGCGGTTGCATACCCTGTATCAGCAGGCAATCCAAAAATGCACCAGATCGAGGGTACGTCAGTTACTGGCTGGTTTGAGGTTATGCAAAAAAGGTCTATAGACAGGGCAGATTTCCGGCCCAAGCGGCCGCGCAGGGTCGCAGAGTGACCCGATTGGCCACCGCCGCGTCTCGCTCGCAGCTCCATTAGATTACCCCATCAGAGTGCTCAGATTTTTGGCGCCATCGTTTAAAAGCTGCAAAATAAAAATAAGCCTAGCGCCAACACTGAACATCTGAAAAATATTTTGCCTCAACATTTGCTTTACGAGATGCACGTTCTAGTCAGGCCGTTAAAACATTTTTTTCCTTTGCAGTGTTGGACTATGTTTCAATCGAGATAACTCAATAAATATTCCCAAAATGCGATTGCTCTCCGGCATTTAATAAACAAATTCCATTATTATCACATATGATGGTTTAGAAATTAGAGTCCTCTCAGTGTTGTACCCTAGGTTCCTAGGGTCGGAGCCTTTGCCTAAATGTTCAATACTACGACCCTCTTTTGGTGAATTTTAACATGCGTGACCATGTTTCAACTGAAAGAACTCGAGACATATCCCAATTATCCAATTGCTCTCCGGGATTCTAATACAGGACCTCATATAATATTACATATGATGGATTAGAGTCGTCTCAGGGCCGGCCGTTTTTGATGGGACAGACCATGTTACGGTTAAAATAACTCGCGAAATAATTCGATTCCCGAAATGCTCTCCGGGATTCTAAGAATAGACCAAGCCTGCTATCATATGTGGCGGGTTAGAGTACGCTCAGGTTTGAACTCTAGGTTCCTCAGAGCGGCGCCTTTGCCAATATTTTCGAACCACGCCCCCTTTTTGGCCGATTTTGATGGGAGGGAACCTGTTCCGATTAAAATAACTCGCGAAATAATTCGATTCCCGAAATGCTCTCCGGGATTCTAAGAATAGACCAAGCCTGCTATCATATGTGGTGGGTTAGAGTACGCTCAGGTTTGAACTCTAGGTTCCTCAGAGCGGCGCCTTTGCCAATATTTTCGAACCACGCCCCCTTTTTGGCCGATTTTGATGGGAGGGACCCTGTTCCGATTAAAATAACTCGCGAAATAATTCGATTCCCGAAATGCTCTCCGAGATTCTAAGAATAGACCAAGCCTGCTATCATATGTGGCGGGTTAGAGTACGCTCAGGTTTGAACTCTAGGTTCCTCAGAGCGGCGCCTTTGCCAATATTTTCGAACCACGCCCCCTTTTTTGGCCGATTTTGATGGGAGGGACCCTGTTCCGATTAAAATAACTCGCGAAATAATTCGATTCCCGAAATGCTCTCCGGGATTCTAAGAATAGACCAAGCCTGCTAGCATATGTGGTGGGTTAGAGTACGCTCAGGTTTGAACTCTAGGTTCCTCAGAGCGGCGCCTTTGCCAATATTTTCGAACCACGCCCCCTTTTTGGCCGATTTTGATGGGAGGGACCCTGTTCCGATTAAAATAACTCGCGAAATAATTCGATTCCCGAAATGCTCTCCGGGATTCTAAGAATAGACCACGCCTGCTATCATATGTGGTGGGTTAGAGTACGCTCAGGTTTGAACTCTAGGTTCCTCAGAGCGGCGCCTTTGCCAATATTTTCGAACCACGCCCCCTTTTTGGCCGATTTTGATGGGATGGACCCTGTTCCGATTAAAATAACTCGCGAAATAATTCGATTCTCGAAATGCTCTCCGGGATTCTAAGAATAGACCAAGCCTGCTATCATATGTGGCGGGTTAGAGTACGCTCAGGTTTGAACTCTAGGTTCCTCAGAGCGGCGCCTTTGCCAATATTTTCGAACCACGCCCCCTTTTTGGCCGATTTTGATGGGAGGGACCCTGTTCCGATTAAAATAACTCGCGAAATAATTCGATTCCCGAAATGCTCTCCGGGATTCTAAGAATAGACCAAGCCTGCTATCATATGTGGCGGGTTAGAGTACGCTCAGGTTTGAACTCTAGGTTCCTCAGAGCGGCGCCTTTGCCGATATTTTCGAACCACGCCCCTTTTTGGCCGATTTCGATGGGAGGGACCCTGTTCCGATTAAAATAACTCGCGAAATAATTCGATTCCCGAAATGCTCTCCGGGATTCTAAGAATAGACCAAGCCTGCTATCATATGTGGTGGGTAAGAGTACGCTCAGGTTTGAACTCTAGGTTCCTCAGAGCGGCGCCTTTGCCAATATTTTCGAACCACGCCCCCTTTTTGGCCGATTTTGATGGGAGGGACCCTGTTCCGATTAAAATAACTCGCGAAATAATTCGATTCCCGAAATGCTCTCCGGGATTCTAAGAATAGACCAAGCCTGCTATCATATGTGGCGGGTTAGAGTACGCTCAGGTTTGAACTCTAGGTTCCTCAGAGCGGCGCCTTTGCCAATATTTTCGAACCACGCCCCCTTTTTGGCCGATTTTGATGGGAGGGACCCTGTTCCGATTAAAATAACTCGCGAAATAATTCGATTCCCGAAATGCTCTCCGGGATTCTAAGAATAGACCAAGCCTGCTAGCATATGTGGTGGGTTAGAGTACGCTCAGGTTTGAACTCTAGGTTCCTCAGAGCGGCGCCTTTGCCAATATTTTCGAACCACGCCCCCTTTTTGGCCACTTTTGATGGGAGGGACCCTGTTCCGATTAAAATAACTCGCGAAATAATTCGATTCCCGAAATGCTCTCCGGGATTCTAAGAATAGACCAAGCCTGCTATCATATGTGGTGGGTTAGAGTACGCTCAGGATTAAACTCTAGGTTCCTCAGAGCGGCGCCTTTCTTAATATTTTTGAACCACGGCCCCCTTTTTGGCCGTTTTTTATGGGAGGGACCCTGTTCCGATTAAAATAACTCGCGAAATAATTCGATTCTCGAAATGCTCTCCGGGATTCTAAGAATAGACCAAGCCTGCTATCATATGTGGCGGGTTAGAGTACGCTCAGGTTTGAACTCTAGGTTCCTCAGAGCGGCGCCTTTGCCAATATTTCGAACCACGCCCCCTTTTTGGCCGATTTTGATGGGAGGGACCCTCTTTCGATTAAAATGACTCGCGAAATAATCAGGTTCCCGAAATGCTCTCAGGGATTCTAAGAATAAACCAAGCCTGCTACCACATGTGGCGGGATAGAGTACTCTTAGGATTAAAGTCTAGGTTCCTCAGAGCGGCGCCTTTCTTAATATTTTTGAACCACGGCCCCTTTTTGGCCGATTTGATGGGAGGGACCCTGTTCCGATTAAAATAACTCGCGAAATAATTCGATTCCCGAAATGCTCTCCGGGATTCTAAGAATAGACCAAGCCTGCTATCATATGTGGTGGGTTAGAGTACGCTCAGGTTTGAACTCTAGGTTCCTCAGAGCGGCGCCTTTGCCAATATTTTCGAACCACGCCCCCTTTTGGCCGATTTTGATGGGAGGGACCCTGTTCCGATTAAAATAACTCGCGAAATAATTCGATTCCCGAAATGCTCTCCGGGATTCTAAGAATAGACCAAGCCTGCTATCATATGTGGCGGGTTAGAGTACGCTCAGGTTTGAACTCTAGGTTCCTCAGAGCGGCGCCTTTGCCAATATTTTCGAACCACGCCTCCTTTTTGGCCGATTTTGATGGGAGGGACCCTGTTCCGATTAAAATAACTCGCGAAATAATTCGATTCCCGAAATGCTCTCCGGGATTCTAAGAATAGACCAAGCCTGCTATCATATGTGGCGGGTTAGAGTACGCTCAGGTTTGAACTCTAGGTTCCTCAGAGCGGCGCCTTTGCCAATATTTTCGAACCACGCCCCCTTTTTGGCCGATTTTGATGGGAGGGACCCTGTTCCGATTAAAATAACTCGCGAAATAATTCGATTCCCGAAATGCTCTCCGGGATTCTAAGAATAGACCAAGCCTGCTATCATATGTGGTGGGTTAGAGTACGCTCAGGTTTGAACTCTAGGTTCCTCAGAGCGGCGCCTTTGCCAATATTTTCGAACCACGCCCCCTTTTTGGCCGATTTTGATGGGAGGGACCATGGTCCGATTAAAATAACTCGCGAAATAATTCGATTCCCGAAATGCTCTCCGGGATTCTAAGAATAGACCAAGCCTGCTATCATATGTGGTGGGTTAGAGTACGCTCAGGTTTGAACTCTAGGTTCCTCAGAGCGGCGCCTTTGCCAATATTTTCGAACCACGCCCCCTTTTTGGCCGATTTTGATGGGAGGGACCCTGTTCCGATTAAAATAACTCGCGAAATAATTCGATTCCCGAAATGCTCTCCGGGATTCTAAGAATAGACCAAGGTTGCTATCATATGTGGTGGGTTAGAGTACGCTCAGGTTTGAACTCTAGGTTCCTCAGAGCGGCGCCTTTGCCAATATTTTCGAACCACGCCCACTTTTTGGCCGATTTTGGTGGGAGGGACCCTGTTCCGATTAAAATAACTCGCGAAATAATTTGATTCCCGAAATGCTCTCCGGGATTCTAAGAATAGACCAAGCCTGCTATCATATGTGGCGGGTTAGAGTACGCTCAGGTTTGAACTCTAGGTTCCTCAGAGTGGCGTCTTTGGCAATATTTTCAGACCACGTCCCCTTTGTGACCGTTAATTCTAGCTGGGGTCGAGCGGCACCATCGGCAGCTACTGTTTTACACAAGCTAATGCATGGGACTCTTCAAGAAAAACTGTGAAAACTGCAATATCCTAGTAGGCTGTTTTCGACGATGAGACTTTTATCATGTTTTCTGAGTATGAGAGTTTATATTCTGGTCTCACGTATCAAAAGCGATACAATACCAATATATTTTATTAAATCGTTTGTGGTTGAGGGTCAAGGGGTGTGATTTTGTTGGGTGTAAACTGTGATGCGGTTCAATTAGAGTGCCTTAATGTCCTTCTGTTTAGGGTGATGCCATCGTTTGTAGTCCCGATGCCGACAGCACGCGCTCACAGGAAAAATACAAAGAAATCGCAGGAAACAGAATGTCGCTGTAGCACAGTCAGCGCCACGAGCGCGTGCAGGGAAACGCTCTTTCACGCGCATGAGAACAAAAAATAAAAATAAGGGTTCGAAACAAAATGGCCAGATGTCATCACCCCAAGCAAAGCGCACATGAAGGCACCC
>JABSTQ010004186.1:0-13808 GCA_013358835.2 Ixodes persulcatus
GAGAACCGAGCGCGCTTCACTCGCACGCGGGATAGATGGCGCCCAAGAATCGGATCCCTCCCAAACCGAGGCCCTTCCAGGTTTTTTGTCCCAGCAATGGTCACCCGCCTTCTCTCACGCACCGGCTCCTTGTACCCATGGTGAAGAAACACTATTCAGGTGAGACTCTCTGTCAGCCGCGGTCGGTTAATCACCATATGGTTCACGAGAACCGAGCGCGACTTCACTCGCACAGGGGATTAGATGGCGCCCAAGAATCAGATCCTCCCAACGAGCTCTCCGGGTTTTTTCTCACAGCAAGATCCCGCATTCCCACTCGCGCCACGGCTCCTTGGTGTACCCATGGTGGAAGACAACACATTCAGGTTGATGACTCTCTGTATGACGCCGGCCTGTAGGTAACCAATATGTTCAGAGAACCGAGCGCGCTCACTGCACGAAGGGATAGATTCCGGTCGTATCCAAGAATCGGATCCCCTCCCAAACCGAGCCCTTCGGTTTTTTACTTCCCAGCAATGGTCCCGCATTCCCTCGCGCAAGGCTCCTTGTTGTACCCATGGTGGAAGAAACACATTCAGGTGATGACTCTCTGTCAGACGCGGCGGTAACAATATGTTCAGAGAACCGAGCGCGCTTCACTCGCACGGGGATAGATGGCGCCCAAGAATCGGATCCCTCCCAAACCGAGCCCTCCGGTTTTTTCTCCCAGCAATGGTCCCGCATTCCCTCGCGCACGGCTCCTTGTTGTACCCATGGTGGAAGAAACACATTCAGGTGATGACTCTCTGTCAGACGCGGCGGTAACAATATGTTCAGAGAACCGAGCGCGCTTCACTCGCACGGGGATAGATGGCGCCCAAGAATCGGACCCCTCCCAAACCGAGCCCTCCGGTTTTTCTGCCAGCAATGGTCCCGCATTCCCCTCGCGCACGGCTCCTTGTTGTACCCATAGGTGGAAGAAACACATTCAGGTGATGACTCTCTGTCAGACGCGGCGGTAACAATATGTTCAGAGAACCGAGCGCGCTTCACTCGCACGGGATAGATGGCGCCCAAGAATCAGATCCCTCCCAAACCGAGCCCTCCGGTTTTTTGCTCCCAGCAATGGTCCCGCATTCCCTCGCGCACGGCTCCTTGTTGTACCCATGGCAAAAGAAACACATTCAGGTGATGACTCTCTGTCAGACGCGGCGGTAACAATATGTTCAGAGAACCGAGCGCGCTTTCACTCGCACGGGGATAGATGGCGCCCAAGAATCGGATCCCTCCCAAACCGAGCCCTCCGGTTTTTTCTCCCAGCAATGGTCCCGCATTCCCTCGCGCACGGCTCCTTGTTGTAAACATGGTGGAAGAAACACATTCAGGTAATGACTCTCTGTCAGTCGCGGCGGTAACAATATGTTCAGAGAACCGAGCGCGCTTCACTCGCACGGGGATAGATGGCGCCCAAGAATCAGATCCCTCCCAAACCGAGCCCTCCGGTTTTTTCTCCAGCAATGGTCCCGCATTCCCTCGCGCACGGCTCCTTGTTGTACCCATGGTGGAAGAAACACATTCAGGTGATGACTCTCTGTCAGACGCGGCGGTAACAATATGTTCAGAGAACCGAGCGCGCTCACTCGCACGGGGATAGATGGCGCCCAAGAATCGGATCCCTCCCAAACCAAGCCCTCCGGTTTTTTCTCCCAGCAATGGTCCCGCATTCCACCGCGCACGGCTCCTTGTTGTACCCAATGGAGAAAACACATTCAGGTGATGACTCTCTGTCAGACGCGGCGGTAACAATATGTTCAGAGAACCGAGCGCGCTTCACTCGCACGGGGATAGATGGCGTCCCAAGAATCGGACCCCTCCCAAACCGAGCCCTCCGGTTTTTTCTCCCAGCAATGGTCCCGCATTCCCTCGCGCACGGCTCCTTGTTGTACCCATGGTGGAAGAAACACATTCAGGTGATGACTCTCTGTCAGACGCGGCGGTAACAATATGTTCAGAGAACCGAGCGCGCTTCACTCGCACGGGGATAGATGGCGCCCAAGAATCGGACCCCTCCCAAACCGAGCCCTCCGGTTTTTTCTCTCAGCAAAGGTCCCGCATTCCCTCGCGCACGGCTCCTTGTTGTACCCATGGTGGAAGAAACACATTCAGGTGATGACTCTCTGTCAGACGCGGCGGTAACAATATGTTCAGAGAACCGAGCGCGCTCCACTCGCACGGGGATAGATGGCGCCCAAGAATCGGATCCCTCCCAAACCAAGCCCTCCGGTTTTTTCTCCCAGCAATGGTCCCGCATTCCACCGCGCACGGCTCCTTGTTGTACCCACAATGGAAGAAACACATTCAGGTGATGACACTCTGTCAGACGCGGCGGTAACAATATGTTCAGGGAACCGAGCGCGCTTCACTCGCACGGGGATAGATGGCGTCCAAGAATCGGATCCCTCCCAAACCGAGCCCTCCGGTTTTTTCTCCCAGCAATGGTCCCGCATTCCCTCGCGCTCGGCTCTTTGTTGTACCCATGGTGGAAGAAACACATTCAGGTGATGACTCACTGTCAGACGCGGCGGTAACAATATGTTCAGAGAACCGAGCGCGCTCCACTCGTACGGGGATAGATGGCGCCCAAGAATCGGATCCCTCCCAAACCAAGCCCTCCGGTTTTTTCTCCCAGCAATGGTCCCGCATTCCACCGCGCACGGCTCCTTGTTGTACCCATAATGGAAGAAACACATTCAGGTGATGACTCTCTGTCAGACGCGGCGGTAACAATATGTTCAGAGAACCGAGCGCGCTTCACTCGCACGGGGATAGATGGCGCCCAAGAATCGGATCCCTCCCAAACCGAGCCCTCCGGTTTTTTGTCCCAGCAATGGTCCCGCATTCCCTCGCGCACGGCTCCTTGTTGTACCCATGGTGGAAGAAACACATTCAGGTGATGACTCTCTGTCAGACGCGGCGGTAACAATATGTTCAGAGAACAGAGCGCGCTTCACTCGCACGGGGATAGATGGCGCCCAAGAATCGGATCCCTCCCAAACCGAGCCCTCCGGTTTTTTCTCCCAGCAATGGTCCCGCATTCCCTCGCGCACGGCTCCTTGTTGTACCCATGGTGGAAGAAGCACATTCAGGTGATGACTCTCTGTCAGACGCGGCGGTAACAATATGTTCAGAGAACCGAGCGCGCTTCACTCGCACGGGGATAGATGGCGCCCAAGAATCGGATCCTCCCTAAACCGAGCCCTCCGGTTTTTTCTCCCAGCAATGGTCCCGCATTTCCCTCGCGCACGGCTCCTTGTTGTACCCATGGTGGAAGAAACACTTCAGGTGATGACTCTCTGTCAGACGCGGCGGTAACAATATGTTCAGAGAACCGAGCGCGCTTCACTCGCACGGGGATAGATGGCGCCCAAGAATCGGATCCCTCCCAAACCAAGCCCTCCTGTTTTTTCTCCCAGCAATGGTCCCGCATTCCCTCGCGCACGGCTCCTTGTTGTACCCATGGTGGAAGAAACACATTCAAGTGATGACTCTCTGTCAGACGCGGCGGTAACAATATGTTCAGAGAACCGAGCGCGCTTCATTCGCACGGGGATAGATGGGACCCAAGTTAGGGATATCTCAGTGAGCATGAAAACTATATAATAGGTAAGGGCAACAGAACTGCAGCTGTAATGAAAAATAGAACACTTTGGAATTACAACAGGTATGAGGTGGTGATAGAGGTTTGGAAAGGGGTTATGGTGCCTGGCTTGACTTTTGGAAACGCAGTGCTATGCATGAAGTCCGAAGTGCATGCAAGACTAAAAATAAAACAGCGCGGATTAGGCAGGCTGGTTTTGGGGGCACATTGGAAAACTCAAAACCAGGGAGTACAAGGATACATGGGATGGGCGTCATTTGAGGGCAGGGAAGCTGTGAGCGAGATAGCATTTGAGGATCGGTTGAGGCAAATGGATGGAGAGCAATGGGCACGAAAGGGTTTCAGCTATTTATACATGAGGAATATAGACACAAAGTGGAGACAGCGCACTAGGAAATTAAGAGGAAAGCTTTTAGGCTATAGTGGAGCTACGGAAGAGCAGGTATCAGTTAAGAAGAAAGTTAAGGCCACAGAGAGAGATTGGTGGCTAGAGGGAATGCAGACAAAGACGGCTCTGGAAAGCTTTAGATTAAACAAAACAGTGATTTTCAAAGAAAGCATTTATGACAATTCTAGGGGAAGCTAATTGTCGTTTGAGGCAAGGACAGGTGTTCTGCGAACCAGAACATACAGAACGAAGTACCACTAAATGGATACAGTGTGCGCTGCTTGTGGAGAGGAGGACGAGACGGCTGAGCACTTGATACTCTAGTGTAAAGGGCTTCACCCTATGCCTACCGAAAACAAAACAGATTTAATAAAGTCATTGGGTTTTAGAGACAGCGAAGGAAAAGTGGATTTCAAGACAGTAGAGATTACCAAGCAAAGATTAAGTGAATGGTTGCAGAAAGCGAGAGATAACTAGGTATTTTCTTAATAACTAATGGCAAGGGAGTTTTATAGCCTCACTTTCTTTTCAGTGCGGAGTGAATATAGTTTTCACATTTAAATATTCTAAGCGTAAATGGTAAAACAAAATGGCTAGGTGGCGTAAGCTACCGCCCGATCCAAAGGGCTCAGCCGGATTCATCCATCCATCCCTCCATCCTCCCAAACCGACCGCTCCGGTTCTTGCTCCCAGCGGTGGTCCCGCATTCCCTCGCTAACCGCTTCTTGTTGTACCTCACCGCCGCCACGCCGCCACCAATTCGCCAGAGTGCGTAAATCTGTGTTCTCTTCCTTCTTCTTCGGGTTAAGGCTTACCTTCCTGCACGATGATGGCACCTTTGATCGACGCAGCACCAAAGCAAAGCACGAGGCCAGTCACTGGCCGCACACCTCCAAAACAACACCATACCACAAAGAAGGCGAGCACTCTACGCCGCCGACACCGTGGCCGCCGAGGAGAGACCTGATACCTCAGCGCTCTCCGCGGTGGCGCGTAAATAACTACTCCTGGTTCGAGGCTAGCTGAGAACACGATCTGTCTATCTATGCTGGAACGCAAACTAAATGATGTAGAAAACTGCATCGGGCACTGAATGGCTATTCTCTCGGTTCACGTGACATGACGTTGAAAAATATTTTTTCCTATGCAGTTCGAGCTATGCGCGTAAAATGATGCAGTTGGCCGTGACGTCAAAATGTCGTCACGATGCACTTTTACGATGCAGTTAACTGAGTGGTAGAGACGAAGCCGGAGATCGTTCTCCATGGTAAAAGATGGCGACCCTAACATATGCATCTCTACTGTTGGGTTCGCCAGCGGATCGAGTTTTTAGAGATCACCGGGATGCTTTCGAGACGAGCGATGCGAGGTTTGTGGGCGAATACCGGCTGACCAAAGGGGTGACTCGCTGGCTGTGCGACCAGCTTCGCGGAAAGCTCCAGCGACGTCGCAAAGGGCCCCGCGTGCTGACGGTCGAACAACAAGTCCTCGCAGCTATACGCTTCTACGCTGCTGCTGGCTTCCAGGGAACCGTTGGGAGCGACGAAAACTTTGGTGTTCGATAGTGCTCTGTGAGTCGCGTACGTATTGATGTAACCAACGCTATCATCGATTGCCTTGGACCGAAGTGGCTGTGTTTCCAGCAAACTCAAGCCGAGAAGGCGCTCACAAAAGGGAAGTTCTTCGAGCGATGCGAGTTCAGCGGCGTGATCTATAAATATTCTAAATACTCTTACACGATTCAACACGATTGTGTTTCCATCTGAGTGCACCGCATATAAGCGATTTCGCTGAGCGAAAAGCCTAGCAAGCAACGGGAACACGCGTAAGTTGAGCTAGTTGGTTCATGCTTCAGGTAGATATATATATATATATATATATATTTTCTTTTAAAGCAACTAATTCAGGTAAGGTCAGCTGAACTAGAATAAACATACACATAAAAAAAAGATCATGCACACCGTGGGACTAACAACTGATTTTCTCTCTCCTCCTCTTCTACTACGAACTCAACTTGAGGGAAATATTCTCTTTTCTTCTTTTTTGATTCCTACTTCACCGAAAATTTAACCCCCGAATCAGGTGAGGACAGCGCGCTCCTCGCGCAGTGCAGATAAAGTTTGCTTTTCACTCTCTCTCTTTCTCTCTCTCACTATGGTTTCAAGCGGCGCCGGCAGATGACTCGTCGGCCCGTGGGCACGGCAAAGACGGCTCGTGCCGCCTCATGCTCCATACGCGCAGAGCTCCAGCGAGGTTGTCGCTCGTGCAGAAAGACCACGGTGTACCGGGGTGTCATGGCAACGAGATAATTTTTTTCGCTCTCGCACAGTTTCGCCGTTTGGCCGCCGGCGACACTGTCAGCCGCGGGCACGCTGGCCGCGGAATAATGCAGCCTTTTGGGTGCCCGTCGAACGAACACTATCTGATTCCTCGCGCCGCGCATTCAGCCCCGCCGTGTCCTCACCTAAAGAGTGTATCTTACACCGTGCCCCCGAAGGAACATATTTTCTTTCTCGTGCAGCACGAGAGAAGTTGCACTAACGCAGTCAGACAAAGTCCAAAAATTAAATGTTGTCGTTAGTTTATACAGCAGGAGGTTAGTCTGCCTGAGTATGGTGACATTGTTACTCAGTGTAGATAAGCGATTTAGCCAGTGCAGTACAACTGCTAGCCTGGGGTTTTTTTAACGTGCACCACGCAGTAGTGATACACGACCGCACGATGCTCATCCAGATCGAAACGGGCAGGGGCGGGGATTGAACCCAAGATGCCTGGGTTCTGCAGCGCGAGCTTTCGCTCCACGTGCTCCGAGCTGGTGTGCGCTATACTCCGTTTCACCTTAGCTTGTACCGCAGCGAAGGCTAGAAGCGCGAGCTCTTAGCGTTGGCAGCTGCCCTTGGTGCACGAGAGCTTGTGCCGCCGAGGTGTGCCATAGAGCAAGGAGCTCGCGCTTGTAGCCTTTCCTGCGATACAGCACAAGGTGAAACAGAGTATAGCCAGATCGGCGATTCTCCGAAATTTCCTGTAGAAGAAAAAAAAAACGATGTAGTTTCGCTCAATCGCCACAGATCGGCGACGTCACCGGACACGTCATGGTGCAGTTCTCTTCTGATGTTGTTCGTTGGCGATGGAGATTAGGCTCCACCCACCGGCGACGTCACGATCCAGTTTCTCCACCGCTTTTTCCAGCATAGACAGATCGCTCTCTCCCCGTGAGAAGAGCGGCCAGAGTCACCACCTAAATGTATTTCTTCCACCGTGGTTCCACTCGATCGCTGTCCACATTTTGAGGTTCAACTGAAAGAATGAGCGGAGCCTGTAGCTGGCCCCGTTCAATCGTTCCTATATCAATCAAACGCCGCCAAGAATGCCGGTTTTGGCAACCTAATATTATGAGCTTGTTCTGAGCATGCGCTCTAAACATCACCCAGAAACTTGGCTACCTAATAGGGAGTCATGTGAATACTCCATATAGAGAATGTCGTTGTGTAATTCACCTTATCATAACCAAATAGGCCCAATAATTGATGTTGCCCATAAAACGTCATCTTTAGAATTGTCAAAGAACTGACGAAGAATTGACCAATGACTGCCCAACGATAAGTGTGATATCAAAATAAAATAATAAACTCAAGTTGTCTGTTGAAAAAAAGAAACACAATTTCTAATGCACAAAAAGTTGCTAGCTGTTTATACAGCAGGCGTTTAGTATGCCAGAACATGGCGACATTTTCGCTCACTGTAGATGACCGATTTAGCCAGTGCAATACGACTTCTAGCCTGATGTCGTTAGCTTGCTCCACACAGTAGTGACACACGACTGCACGGCGGCACGATACTCATCCAGACTAAAAAGGGAGAGGGGGAGGGGGGGACTGAACCCATTATTCCTGCGTATTCCCTTGGCTTTGCAGCGCGAGTTTTCGGTCCACGTCCTCCAAGCTGGTGTACACCAGCCCACTCGGGCTAGTAGCACCATATGGTAGCACTAGGGTGCCTTCATGTGCGCTTTGCTTAGGGTGGAGACATCTGGGCCCGTTTGCTCGAAAGCGCTAACCGCGGCTAAAGTAAAGGCCTGTTCACACATGCAGCGGAGCGCTACAAGCATAGCGCTTACCTCGCGCTAAGCGCGTGCTGACGGAAGCATTCACCAGCTTTGTATCGCACCGTCAAAACTGTTGCTCATGGCAGACAATAAGCAGCTGAGGGCACGTGAGAAGCGCTACATGAGCGCTTCGCTGCATGTGAGAACCGGCCTCCTAGTGGAGGGATTTTAAAATCACGTGACTGCTCAATAGGGATGCGGGGAAACATGGCGGTGCCTCGGCCGCATTTTGTAGATAGTCTTTTGATTCTGGCTACATTCTGGCCATTCCTAAGCCTAAATGAGCGCGATTACTGTCGGCATGGCAACGGCTTTGGAAAGGGCTCAAACGGCCGGACACTCGTTGAAATTTACTTCCAAGTTCGAAAGAGGACGACGAATTTCAGTCCTAAAAACGTCAAGGAAGAAGTGAGCAGTGAAAGGCGGGCGGTACAGCGGCAGCATGGTTGGCCAGCATGTAACAACTGTATATAACGCCATCATAAATTGAAAAACCTGTAATTCTGCTCCAGTGAAAATAGACCGATTAGTAAATTACCCAAACATCGAGGAGAACGCTTAAAGTGTAATTCTACGGTCCGCGAGCGCTAGCCTTCCTCTTATAAAAGATTTGAAGTAAATAATTGTAATAAGGCTTTGACGAACGCGCGTGCAAGGCAAAATTTGTTTTAAACTTTTTGCTTTAGAACAATTACTACTGCATGCAGACGCCAGCAGGTGCAACGCGTGTAACTACACTCCTAGCATGCACCTCAGTGCTTGGGGCGCATTTGGGACGCTGTCTGCCTTTGGCCGTGTTCCAAAATTTATTTCATATTACTCTAGGGGAAGGGTTTTGTACCTTGGCGTCCCAAAACTACCCGCGTCCAGCGCTTTTCAATCTGTGTTGTCACGTGACGCGACCCGCCAGAGTAACTCGGATCCATTTGAGTAAGATTTGGAACACATCCTTTCTGTGTTATCAATACCCGGCCGATTGAGTCAAGGCAATCCACTTTCCAAAGACGTTGCCATGCCGACAGTTATGGCGTTCATTTACGCTTAGGAATGGCCAGAATCAAAAGACTATCTGAAACATTCGGCGAGGTCATTGCGATTTAAGAGTGGTAAGGCACAGCGAAAGCCTCCTGCACCATTCATTGCTGAAAAACGCGCCCGATATTGCAGCTACGACGACATATTAGTTCCAAAGCGAGAGGCACTCACACACCGGGGCACCGCCATGTTCCCCCGCATCCCTACCGAGCCCGTCACGTGATTTTAAAATCCCTCTCCTACGTACTGCGGCTACCTTTAGCCGCGGTTAGCGCTTTCGAGCAAACGGGCCCAGGTCGCTAAGCTCGTCAAACACAAGCGTTCTTTGTGTTATGACATAGTGGGGGAAGGGCCGAAAGATTGCCGCGAAGTTTTTTTTTTTTTTTTTTTTTCTCACAAACCCGCAGATCCATTTAACGTCTTCAGGTTTTCCTTTCAAGGGGCGAAATATCCCTACCACTCCCTAGGCACCGAGCAAGGGCAGCACGAGAGAGCGCGCCTGCTAGGACCGGCAATCTTGATGCTGCGGAATGCACGTTGCAAAATAACTTCTGAAGCTCACCGTCAGCACGCGCTCAGCCGCCGCGCACACAGATATGGCCGCCAGTGAATACTCCCCATACAAACTTGTCACCGTCGAACACGCTGCATTGAATTTGTCATTCACAACTGATAATCCTGACCCTGACGTCAAAGGTGTAAAAACTTCAAAAGAACGCCACCGAACGCGCGTGCACTCTACGCTTCGTGTCGTCTTAGCATGGTGTTTTATTAGCCGCGCTCACCTAAACGCGCGTGCTAGTTGCTTTGGATGAAGTGTCGGCGCCTGCACGAGCGCTCGTGCAGCGAGTGCTATGGGGGGTATTCACCAACGTTGGTATTCACTGGACGCCATATTTGAGGGCGATGTTTAGAGCGCACGCTCAGAACGGGCTCACATTAAAAGCCTGCTAGGACCGGCAATCCTGATGGTGCGGAATGCACGTTGCAAAAGAACTTCGGAAGTTCACCGTCAGCACGCGCTCAGCAGCCGCGCACACAGATATGGCCGCCAGTGAATACTCCCCATACAAACTTGTCACCGTTGAACACGCTGCATTGAATTTTTTATTCACAACTGATAATCCTGACCCTGACGTCAAGGGTGTAAAAACTTCAAAAGGACGCCACCGAACGCGCGTGCACACTATGCTTCGTGTCGTCTTAGCATGGTCTTTTATTAGCCGCGCTCACTAAAGGCGCGAGCTAGTTGCTTTGGATGAAGTGTTGGCGGCTGCACGAGCGCTCGTGCAGCGAGTGCTGTGGGGGGTATTCATCAACGTTGGTATTCACTGGACGCCATATTTGAGGGCGATGTTCAGAACGCACGCTCAGAACGGGCTCACATTAATAGCCTGCTAGGACAAGCAATCTTGATGGTGCGTAATGCACGTTGCAAAAGAACTTCGGAAGCTCACCGTCAGCACGCGCGCAGCAGCCGCGCACAGAGATATGGCCGCCACTGAATTCTCCCTATAAGGAGTATTCACTGGGCGCCATATTTGTGGGTGATGTCTAGAGCGCATGCTCTGAACGAGCCCACATTAATAGGCTGCTAAGACCGGCAATCTTGAGGGTGCGAAATGCACGTTACAAAAGAACTGTGGAAGCTCGCCATCAGCACGCGCTGAGCAGTCGTGCACACAGCTATGGCCGCCAGTGAATACTTCCTATACGCGCTTTTTCAGTCTTCGCAATTAGTCCATGTTAAGGTGAGACTAAGTATACGAGCCCTAGCACGAGCCCCTCTCTTGAAAGTCTGTAATGGCCGCTCGTGAATTCATGGAACGCGAACCATTTCAATTCCAGAACCTCTAGAACTATATATTTCCCAAAATTGGACGCTTTGCTCTTCCTCGTTGTCGCCTAGGTTGGAACGCCCCTGAGCAGGGGTGTCGTAACAGGGGGATGAGGAGGGAGGTGGGGGGGGGGGGCAAATTTATCTTTTCCTCCACCACCGTGGCATCGAAAGAGGGGCAAGGGGCATAAAGGAGGGAGGGGGGGGGGGGGGAGGCGATCGCTTTAGCCGCAGAATTTCAGAAAGGAATACTAAAAATTCAGGGGAAGGGATATCCCGCTTCTTTAATACCACCCCCCCCTCCCCTCCCCTCTCCCCCGAACATTTTCTACCTCACTTTTTGACACCTATTTGTATGTGCTTGTGTGCGTGTGTCTGCGTTCGTCGTACCCCTTTTTATTTCCCTTACCTCGGTTTTTCCACGCCATGCCCCGTCGCCTCCTCATCTCTCACACACTACTGCCGTCACTAGATAAACCGCCTCTGAGTGACCCCGGTAGCTTTGCTGAGAGTGGCGGAAGATGAGCTCTAAATCCGCGTTCACCGCGCATGGCTCCACAATATCACAAAGTTGAATCTTCGCCTCGATTCCGAGGCGAAGATTTCGGCTGCAAATAACTCCTTCCCAAAGTTGTGAAACGTTACCTTGTCGTCACCATTAACTTCCACGAACGACGATCTCACGACGAGAAAGTTCAGAGTATTCACAGCTCGCCTAGGGACAATCTACACAGCTTTGATTCTAAAGGCCGGTTCAGACACTTGCGTTTGAGTGCGTTTGACTACGGTGCGTCGAGAACCGAAAGTGAGTAACCGGCACATCTGTGCTTCATATGAAGCGTGGAATCCAATTCAAGGAATCATCTTGGCACGCGATATAAGCAGCAGGGATGTCCGGGTTTCTCGCAGCCGCAACGCAGTCAAACGCAGTCAACCGTAACTGTCTGAACCAAGCTTTAGGCGGCGTAGGGATGTCGGTTGACGCGGGCGCGACGTCATCAGTGCAGCCGCTCAATCGCCTGGCCCCGCGGTTGTGCTGGCGCGCGCTCCGGTGAAGCTCGCTATGATTTTGTGCTTCTCAATATCACCTGAGATTGAGCACCGAGAGAGTTTGGATGATTGAAATCTCCTCCGGCGTGACACCATCGTCGCCAGAGTCCAATCAGCACGCTCTGCCAACTTCGGTGCCAACATTGTGTTTAAAGGGGCGATGCAACAATTTTTGTACTTTGCGCAAATACCACTTAAAACGGATCCCTGACGTTAATGACCTATGAAACACGTGTTCGTTTTTCACCCCACGCAATAGAAGTCCCAGAAAAAAATTCAAGAAAAACGAGCACCGTTCAGCCCCTCAACTCGCAGCCAGAACAAGCGGCCACGTGATCTGGAGCCGATTATATGCTGCCGATGTTGATCATAGCCACGCGCTGGGGTTGGCAAAGCACAGGACACGCGCTGAGTTCCTGACATTGTTATGGCTCGGCTACTGTCGTCGTTGCAGCGATTGGACACGGGCCTCTACCCGAATGCTTCTCGAGCTAGTAATTATCACGAGCCCAGATCGAGTGCCCACGCAATGCTCGGGTCCAATCTATGAACCGCAATCAAATATCGTCATTGGGGTGTATTGCGATCCCCACGTTACGTCATCAAATTGTGCAAAGGAGAGATTGAATGAAAATGATCGCTTTTGTCCCTGAAATCACACCGCAACAAAGGAGTTTCTTGGCCAGTGGCGTTGCGTGTGAGTACCCTTGAGTCCCACTATACTTCGTCTCACCTTAGCATGGACTATTGTTAGCCGCGCATGCTAAAAGCGCGAGCTATTCGCTTTGGATGAAGCCTCGGCTTCTGCACGAGCGCTCGTGCAGCGAGTGCTCCAGTCAAGGTAGACAAGGCAGCCCGCTCGCGCTTGCACAGCCTTCGCAGTTAGTCCATGCTAAGGTGAGACGAAGTATAGTGCCAGTAAGCTCGTGTAAGATGAAAAACATTCCAATTGAATATCGTTGCACCGCTCCTTTAACTAGTTTAAAGGGAAACTGAAGCGGTTTTGTATTTGAGAAAAAAGACTTCAATGGCCTTCATTCTACCTCCAGGATCAGGAATATCAAAATTATTTTTCAATTTGGTGCACGGATGCTTCAGAAATTAATTTTTAAAGTACCGCCGAAGCCCCTCCTTCCCGGGGCGTGACGTCACACTAGGAGTTTTCGGAATCTCTGCTCTCGCGCATCTCAGCGCCTGTCAAAGCTATGCACGCGCACTTTTGCTATTTTCCAAAAAGGTCAGAAAGAGACGTCGTGACTGCCGTCAGTGCGGAAAAATATACCTGGCAAGCTTGTCATTGCACGCGCTGCCCACACGAGCGACACGCGCTTGGCGGCTCAAAATCCTAGTATGACGTCACGACTGGTCGGATGTTTTTCGCGTTTTCTCGCTTCTAGTTGCATCTTCGGGGAAAGCGAATGTGATATTCAGATTCACGGGATAAAAATACGCCAGAATTCACCTCTAACTCGTTTTTTTCAAGAAGTGTTTCAGCTTCCCTTTAATAACGAGTTTAGCGGCCCTGGCCAATTTGTCCCACACTTTTTTTTTTGGTTCAGAAGCGCGTGAAAGAGCGTGTCCCTGCAAGCGTTTGTGGCACTAACTGTGCTAAGGCGACATTTTGTTTTCGTCGGTTTCTTTGTACTTTACCCCTGAGCGCGTGCTGTCGGCATCGGGTACTACAAAGGGTAGCATCACCCTAAACAGAAGGACATTGAAGCACCCTAGGTAGCACCAAGTCAGGTGCTACCGCGTC
>JABSTQ010004187.1:0-66202 GCA_013358835.2 Ixodes persulcatus
ACTTATTTATATATATATATATATATATATATATATATATATAGATGTAAAAAGGGGTTCAGACGGGCCGCGTAGACGAAGAGAGTGTAGAAGAAAATTGTCCACAAAAAGGCATAATAAAATAGGTCCAACGTATCTAGCGAGGACCACACTTCGTCTGTGGGATTAACTTCTTCCTTGTTTCTATAGAATTGATCCCATCGTATTCCATAGTCTTGCTGCCATTGCAGAGAAAGGTTTCCTTAACTTTGGGGACCATTACAGAAATTGAAGCAGTACCTTTGTCCACCAGTCGCTACAATCAGCGCAGTAGCTACGTAGATGCCGTCCAAACGAGGACATCAAGTTCCTGACTGACCAAATCAACAGGTACAATTCCTCCCTGGCACCACCATTCGAAATCGTTTCTGGACATACGAAAAATAATAGATAAAATGATTCGGCTCGAACTCTACATTAAAACATTGCAACACTAGCTTGAGTCCGACATCGCCTCAAAAGGATTAAACGTAAAACAGAAACCATCAATGAGCACTCTTAACGAAAGCGAAACTACCGAGTGGAACCACATACAAAAATACGCCTCTCTCGAGCTAGTTAAAGTTGTTATCAAACATAGTGAGCGCCGCGCAATAGAACTATCTGAAACAAAAATCCGCCATAAATGGAGCAGTCCACTTTGTGTCAGGAAAAAACAAACAACTGTTCGAATACAAAAAAGCGACTCGGTGAATTCAACGCAATAAAGAAAAAAAAACTAGCACGTGACAAGATGCAAACATTTCGTGCCTCCAACAAAATAGCTCAAAGCCACCATTTGAATCATATTCTAGCGGATCGCACCAACAATCTACACCCGGCCCGTGCAACAAGCTCAAACCAGAAACAACAACACACACATACCGAATCGATTGAGCGAGTACCAACTCTAGCACACGTGAAAAAGAAACGAAAGTAATTAATTTGTCCAACGATAACTTATCAGGCATAGAACTGGTCTTGTCTTCGACGGGCCTCAGCTCTTGCCACACGTATGGAGAATTTAATGAATTTCAAATTTTTAAGGACTTGAAGTATTTTGCAAGAAACCTGAGACTTAAAGAGTACTTCTCTGACCAACCCCAAGAAAACTGAGAACGAATCTCGAATGTCTCCGACCAATCCTGGAATCCTAATGCACAGCGCTATAAGTACCTTGACTTATACATTCAATTAGTCCAACGAGATGCAATACAGAGATCCAATCGGCAGAAAAAATTACACTACAATCTCGCTTCTGATGAACGCGTCGCTATGCGAGCGCTTAACTCGAGGGACGATATTACCATCAAACCTGCGTAACCAGGAAGAGCGGTAGCTAATGAGAATAAACCGGATTACTTGGGTGAGGGATTTAGACAACTTAACGACAGACATATTTATACAGAGCTAGACCAAATTAATGAAACAAACTCTAACATACATTCTAGAAAACAAATAAATTTGTTCAGACATGCACTAAGCATAGAAGCCCGCTATCCAAAACCTGAGCGTTCCTACACGCTTCCGAAAATTCATAAACCAGGATATCCAGGTCGGTCAACTGTGTCAGGAATAGACACAGTTATAAAACAAATTTCGAATTTTCTCAACTTTCTTATAATGAACGTCCCACCCAATGTTCCTCCTTTCATGAAGGACACAAACCACTTCCTCCGCGAGATATTAAAAAAAAATTGTTCCGACGAACGCTTTCTTTGTCGCCCTGGGCCTTATGTCGCTCTACACAAACATTCCACACCAGAACGGTATCGATGCTGCAGTCCGTGCTCATAAGAAAAGTCCACCGAAAATGGTGTGAACGATCACATTATTGCAACACTAATTAGACTGTTTCTAGAACATAACAAGTTCAAGTTTGAAGGAAAGCACTTTCTTCAAATAAAGAGCACAGCAATGGGCACAAAGATGACCCCAAACTATGCCAATTTTTTCTTGGCCGGTCTAGAGTACCACTTTCTCTCTAACCGGGAATTAAAAACCACGGTGTTATAAACGATACATTGACAATATTTTTTTTTTTTAATTTGGCCACACAGACAGGAAAACCTTTGAATTTTTTAGTGCTTTTAACGCCTTCTATCCCAATACAAAATTCTCGCACTCCTACTCTAAACTATAACATAGATTTGTTCGGCTTAACAATAAAAATTCATGGAAGTAGCCTCTCAACGAAAAACACCATTCTACCAAGCTCATAGGTTCAGAAGAATTTGTTTTAACTTAGCTGATTTTTTATCGTAACGCAGAAAATTAAAAAAAAAGAAACAGTGCTCACTGAACAAAAATATCCCTTTGTAATTGTTGGCAAGGCCATCGAAAAAGCCGGAGCACTTGGTAGATCACCACTTATTAATCACACTCGATCCAATGTACCTATGAATCAACAAACCAACCTTGTAGTTACTTGTTCGGCCAGGCTCCCGAATTTCAATATTTTTCTAAGGAAACAGTTTAGGATCGTACAGCACAGCGACAACTTAACACCTTGTTTCCAGAGCCGCCACGAGTAGTCTACCGACGAGGCAGGAACCTTAAGGACATATTGGTACAATCCAAAAGTTCACCTTCACAAACTTTTGGTTGCCAGCATTGCGACCACATGATACGCAACAACCAAATTAAGAGCGCCAAATCAAATTTCATTTTCAAAATTAATGCAACTCTTGACTTCGATACGGCAAATGTCATTTACGTGTTACGATGCAGCCTGATATGGACAAACTAGGCCAAACCGAAACCCCTTTCAGACTACGATTTAACAATCACAAATCACACGTCCACTCCCTCTCACAGCTCCCATTTTCTAAACACATGAAACTGCCGACCCACAATAATGTTTCTTTAACATTCATGTTTTTCCAATCTTTATTCAATTCCGATCGCGAAAGAGAACTAATAGAGGCGTATTGTATTCAAAAATTCAAATAACTTATTTACGGGATTAATGAAAGTTCGGGTATAGTTACTTGGCTAAAACAAGCAGCATAAACCCGAGAACCATTTATATTATTTTAGTTTTTAATATTTGAATTAACTTTAGTATTTATGATTTTTTTGTTCTTGGTATTTGAAGACCGGTCTCCGATCGAAACATTAAAATAAGCCCCTATTCTTGTTCTTAAAATCCGTGGATTTTATTATATATATATGCATTATAAATTAGAAAATAATTTCTAATAAATAAAGTTTGGTAAAGTAGAAAGGACACCCTTGACGCAAGTGGGTCCATTATGCATTTGTAAGCACCAACTCAAACATTTATATATCTAGCGTTCCTGACATTTCAACATTGAATCAAATATTTTCTATAAAATAGTAGATTACTGAACTAAGTGGTGACCCAATAAATAACCTTATGAAAACGGAGCAAATAGGAGGAACAAACTAAGTGAACTACTGTATGCTTAAGTTGATTTCTTGCGGTTTTCTTTAACTTTCTACCGTATATTTGGTTGTTTGCAATTCCTATACTTAATAGATCACATGACTGCTATACCAGAACGTCAGACAAGGCTGAACATCCACTCAGGTAAGAATAGCCTGCGCACCTAAACAGTGGATGAGACAAAACATTCAATCGGAACGAAATGTCAAACGAATATGAATGTTTACTAGTCTTCAAACTATAAATGCTGCTGCCTCAACGTGTACGTTCGGAATATGTCCGCCGAGATAGCTTTTTAAAACACACTTCTCATAGTTTTCGGCATGCTACTCTTATCGTCCTTTTAGACGCAGACCGCATAGGTAAAGCTGGTTATCAGTAATGACGCCTCGTTTTTAGATCTGTTGAGTGAGGAAAAGAGACTCTAAATGAGGGGAGCTTTCACTAACAAGAACGTTTGTGTTCTCTTTTGGTGCTCTCGGTTGATCGTCTTGACCTATCACGGACACGTGATACGGGACGTGCGGATCTGAATCAGTCGGTTCCGAGTCCTAGTGACGGTCATGACAATTCACGGAAGACAGTTTTTATCAGCGTTGTTTAGAAATTCCAATTCGAACGTAGCGAATAATTTGATTGGTAGATTGAGATTGATATTTATTTAGTTCAGGAGAGCTGCGGCGCCGAACACTTACCGCCTTGTCATGGCCATCAGTGTCTTCTAAGTTGGATGCATCATTTCACTTGATGGCCGGAAGCCGTGCAGATCGACAATCTCACAGGCGTCCGTTTAGATCTGGATCTATCGGTTCGGAGTTCCAGCGACGGACATGACAGATCGCGGAAGACAGTTCCAGTTAGCTTTGTTTAGAAATTTGTCGTACGTGCTAGGCATCACACGCATCCGTACTACGGCCTACCATCTCTTGTCCAATGGGCTCGTGGAAAGGTTTTATCGAGAGTTACAAGCATCTCTGAAACCTCATGTTGCGGCTTCAGGATGTACAGAAACGTTACCCCTTATCGTGCTTGACGTTAGAGCCGCATTCATAGCTCATCTCGAGTGCAGCGCGGCTGAGCTCATATGTGCATCACACCTCTTCGTGTGCCCTGCTGCTTTATTCACTCCTCTCCCCAGATTGAATCCCCATCATCCTCGATTATGATTGTTTCCTACGCACGACTATGCAGCAACTGTGAACCTCGCCGCCAAACATCTACTCAAGTATTTAGGCATTCGGACCCACACACTTGTTTACACAGCTGGTACGACACGATGCAGTGAATTAACCTTTAGAACCATTTTACAACGGCCGCTTTAATGTGCTTCGACGACAACCCAAGTACATCAACGCTTTGTGTTAAAAAACGAGAAGAAAACTTTTCATTGAGCAGATTTGAACCAGCTTATCTGAATGTAAATGCTGACGAAGAAAACCACTACCAGTGATCATATCAACGAAAATCCTAAACTTAGTACGATTTTCGAATGTTTCCTACAATCCCAAGTACAAGTCGCCTCGAAGCACTTACATCTTGGCTTCTGTTGTAGTTGAGGAGTATTTGTAGTGATCGGATTGACTGGCGTTTGTTTGAATTAAAGGAGGCCGAAGAAAAGCTCGGGTAACGGACCCGTGCTCGGTCAAGCAGATCAACTAGGAGCACGAGAAAACTCAAACCGTGCGGTTAGTCACACAACATCACGCTCATCTGGATCAATAGATTTGCTCATCGAAATATTTGTAAATGCTGTAGATATCATTACAATTGCATTAACGTACCTTCTGTCAACATAGTTTGCCCTTGAAGAAACCGCATAAATTCACTTTTTATTTATTTAACGAAGTTTTTCTGCAGAGGTAGCCGATCAAGGTGCATTTTGTGCTTCGCTATCTACGGCGGTCGACAGTTAACAAAAGGTGCTAATTGGTCCAACAGCCCACAGACGGAGTCAGGTAAGAGCGAAGAGCGCAAACACTGATCTCCGATAGGACGCGTTGTTCTTTAGTCAAATGCAACCTGGGGCTTTTCAATGTGCATCTTTCTTTATTTGTTATTTTTTACAAAGAAAATATAGTGAACAAACACAAAACCTATAGGACATATAGCTTCTTAAGTTATTTTACCAATATATCTGCCGTGATTTTTCGTCGATTGCGTCATTCAGAAGCCTTTCTTAGCAGACAGACGACGTAGGTAGTCATCCGCACTCCTAATTTGTCACGCTTTATTTGGGTAAACTCGTCTTTTAATATGTTTATATCCAGGGTGCACTGCCCTCAGCTAGCTCAGGAAAGGTTAGGTTTATGCGGGCGGTCCCTTCAAATGACGAACGATCTCTTTCGCATCACGCTGTAGAAGCATGCAGGCCTCTCGCTATCCGGAAAGCGGCGTGCACCAGCAAGAAATACCCACCTCGTGAAACCCTTCGACAAGCGTTCTTTTATCAGTGGCATCGCCTTTACTTCTCAGCTTTCGCAGCATCATAAATGAAGTGTACGATATGTTTTCTCAATAGCCACTAATATCCTAAGAAACGCATGGCGTGGCCAATTATCTTCGCTCTTTATTATTCGTGATTCGTCCTTCGGCGATCTTAACGGCTAATGCCGCAATCTGATTGGTTGCGCAGCGATAACTAGATTATCAGCCCTCGCCGCACCCTGCGTGTCTGAAGCTCTCAGTGACTAATGTTGGGACAATCAAACGTCCGTTTTTATAGGACATTACATTATGTGGTTCCTGACTCAAAAAAACTTGCTTCAACATTTTACCGTGTATCTAAACAAGTGGAAACGGACATTGTGTTGTATTGTTTTTCTGTAATGACATCGGACTGAAGTAGCACTGAACTCGATTTCACAAAGAGGAACACTGAGCAGGTTTGGTATGCATACCTTTATCTAGAAAAACGATTTCAGTTACGGGTACATAGTACCGGCTCCATACTGTCATGTGAATCACTTATCAAGAAATTGTGATTTTTCGAGAAAAAATTCAGATAACTTTTTATTTGGGATGGATGCAAGGTGCGAGACAGAGGTGGATAGAATCATAATCCATCAGGTTCCTATTCTCTGTCTCATCCTACGATGGCCGCCGGGTCCAATCACGAGCTTGTTTGAAACCACGTGGTATATTTGCTCCGTCGTACTCATCAGTGCGCCAGGACGCGTTATGCGGAGGCGAGGTTTTCGTCTGCTTATCGAAAACTCGAAGTGGCGGCTCCGGCTGCTTGATGAGTTTTTTCTCTAATTCCTTGTCACAGAACGAATAGTTACGACACTCAAGGAATCTCGACTGCTTATCCATATGCGTGTGCTTCGTCCGTTTCGCCGTCAGCCTCGTACGCCCCTCGGTTGCTGCTTGGACTAACAGCCTTCCTTGCATGTACTTACTCGTCGGTAGGTCGTTTGGTTAATTTTATCATTTGCCGGAGGCGAAGCCTCCGTATCCCCCTGAGCCATAGCCTACGGCATGCGTGTACCCGCTGCGCCAGGACCATCGGCGTCAGTAGTCAAGTGTAATCTGTGGGGACAGCGTGGGTGAAAGTTCCTGTATCGCCCAGCCTAACGCCGCCGTCACATTTGGTATCCCAACGTCCGATCGATTAAAAACAGGCTGCATGAGCTGAACACAGTGCTTGAGTCGATAGATGACAGTGTTTGCCCTCGGCAAAACATGCTTGATCCCGGCGACGTCTGCCGTCTCTACGGGATACATCTCCACTTCACATGAACGTGGGGATGCTGCCTTCGCGCAATTTTCACCTCGCTTTGGCCTCGCCGAATTTTGAGTGGGGTTCCCGAAAGGCCGTGTATCTTTATTCATGCACTTCCCGTACGAACTTGTTTTTCGCGAGTGTTTGCATTCTCCCCAAAGCACGCGCTCAGCGCTGCTTAAAACATTCATCGATAAGATTTCTGGACAATCCTTCACACAGCGCTCACAAAACGACATTACAAGCTACAAAAAACAATAAACTGTCATTATTCCCCCCACGCGCATTTTACTTCGTTATATTCATGCACTTTTGTAACACAAATACCATTGACATGGACACATGCTATCATGTAATATGGCCATTTTTTTGTTTCAGCTTTGGTTCAGATTGGTCTGGCCCTCGTCCGTCACCAGGGGCCAAGGCATACAAGAACCGGTCCGCCACAAGCCGCAGCCACTTGGCAGCAGCACGGCGACACATCGACACAACGCTTATATTCTGTGACTTGCCATCTTACAGCTGATCATCGTCGGGTCCTTTGGTGACTCATCGACCCTGCAGCACGTTCATCTGCTCACTACGTCAGCCACTTCTCGCTGGTGATTGGTCTGGCCCTCGTCCGTCACCAGGGGCCAAGGCATACAAGAACCGGTCCGCCACAAGCCGCAGCCACTTGGCAGCAGCACGGCGACACATCGACACAACGCTTATATTCTGTGACTTGCCATCTTACAGCTGATCATCGTCGGGTCCTTTGGTGACTCATCGACCCTGCAGCACGTTCATCTGCTCACTACGTCAGCCACTTCTCGCTGGTGATTGGTCTGGCCCTCGTCCGTCACCAGGGGCCAAGGCATACAAGAACCGGTCCGCCACAAGCCGCAGCCACTTGGCAGCAGCACGGCGACACATCGACACAACGCTTATATTCTGTGACTTGCCATCTTACAGCTGATCATCGTCGGGTCCTTTGGTGACTCATCGACCCTGCAGCACGTTCATCTGCTCACTACGTCAGCCACTTCTCGCTGGTGATTGGTCTGGCCCTCGTCCGTCACCAGGGGCCAAGGCATACAAGAACCGGTCCGCCACAAGCCGCAGCCACTTGGCAGCAGCACGGCGACACATCGACACAACGCTTATATTCTGTGACTTGCCATCTTACAGCTGATCATCGTCGGGTCCTTTGGTGACTCATCGACCCTGCAGCACGTTCATCTGCTCACTACGTCAGCCACTTCTCGCTGGTGATTGGTCTGGCCCTCGTCCGTCACCAGGGGCCAAGGCATACAAGAACCGGTCCGCCACAAGCCGCAGCCACTTGGCAGCAGCACGGCGACACATCGACACAACGCTTATATTCTGTGACTTGCCATCTTACAGCTGATCATCGTCGGGTCCTTTGGTGACTCATCGACCCTGCAGCACGTTCATCTGCTCACTACGTCAGCCACTTCTCGCTGGTGATTGGTCTGGCCCTCGTCCGTCACCAGGGGCCAAGGCATACAAGAACCGGTCCGCCACAAGCCGCAGCCACTTGGCAGCAGCACGGCGACACATCGACACAACGCTTATATTCTGTGACTTGCCATCTTACAGCTGATCATCGTCGGGTCCTTTGGTGACTCATCGACCCTGCAGCACGTTCATCTGCTCACTACGTCAGCCACTTCTCGCTGGTGATTGGTCTGGCCCTCGTCCGTCACCAGGGGCCAAGGCATACAAGAACCGGTCCGCCACAAGCCGCAGCCACTTGGCAGCAGCACGGCGACACATCGACACAACGCTTATATTCTGTGACTTGCCATCTTACAGCTGATCATCGTCGGGTCCTTTGGTGACTCATCGACCCTGCAGCACGTTCATCTGCTCACTACGTCAGCCACTTCTCGCTGGTGATTGGTCTGGCCCTCGTCCGTCACCAGGGGCCAAGGCATACAAGAACCGGTCCGCCACAAGCCGCAGCCACTTGGCAGCAGCACGGCGACACATCGACACAACGCTTATATTCTGTGACTTGCCATCTTACAGCTGATCATCGTCGGGTCCTTTGGTGACTCATCGACCCTGCAGCACGTTCATCTGCTCACTACGTCAGCCACTTCTCGCTGGTGATTGGTCTGGCCCTCGTCCGTCACCAGGGGCCAAGGCATACAAGAACCGGTCCGCCACAAGCCGCAGCCACTTGGCAGCAGCACGGCGACACATCGACACAACGCTTATATTCTGTGACTTGCCATCTTACAGCTGATCATCGTCGGGTCCTTTGGTGACTCATCGACCCTGCAGCACGTTCATCTGCTCACTACGTCAGCCACTTCTCGCTGGTGATTGGTCTGGCCCTCGTCCGTCACCAGGGGCCAAGGCATACAAGAACCGGTCCGCCACAAGCCGCAGCCACTTGGCAGCAGCACGGCGACACATCGACACAACGCTTATATTCTGTGACTTGCCATCTTACAGCTGATCATCGTCGGGTCCTTTGGTGACTCATCGACCCTGCAGCACGTTCATCTGCTCACTACGTCAGCCACTTCTCGCTGGTGATTGGTCTGGCCCTCGTCCGTCACCAGGGGCCAAGGCATACAAGAACCGGTCCGCCACAAGCCGCAGCCACTTGGCAGCAGCACGGCGACACATCGACACAACGCTTATATTCTGTGACTTGCCATCTTACAGCTGATCATCGTCGGGTCCTTTGGTGACTCATCGACCCTGCAGCACGTTCATCTGCTCACTACGTCAGCCACTTCTCGCTGGTGATTGGTCTGGCCCTCGTCCGTCACCAGGGGCCAAGGCATACAAGAACCGGTCCGCCACAAGCCGCAGCCACTTGGCAGCAGCACGGCGACACATCGACACAACGCTTATATTCTGTGACTTGCCATCTTACAGCTGATCATCGTCGGGTCCTTTGGTGACTCATCGACCCTGCAGCACGTTCATCTGCTCACTACGTCAGCCACTTCTCGCTGGTGATTGGTCTGGCCCTCGTCCGTCACCAGGGGCCAAGGCATACAAGAACCGGTCCGCCACAAGCCGCAGCCACTTGGCAGCAGCACGGCGACACATCGACACAACGCTTATATTCTGTGACTTGCCATCTTACAGCTGATCATCGTCGGGTCCTTTGGTGACTCATCGACCCTGCAGCACGTTCATCTGCTCACTACGTCAGCCACTTCTCGCTGGTGATTGGTCTGGCCCTCGTCCGTCACCAGGGGCCAAGGCATACAAGAACCGGTCCGCCACAAGCCGCAGCCACTTGGCAGCAGCACGGCGACACATCGACACAACGCTTATATTCTGTGACTTGCCATCTTACAGCTGATCATCGTCGGGTCCTTTGGTGACTCATCGACCCTGCAGCACGTTCATCTGCTCACTACGTCAGCCACTTCTCGCTGGTGATTGGTCTGGCCCTCGTCCGTCACCAGGGGCCAAGGCATACAAGAACCGGTCCGCCACAAGCCGCAGCCACTTGGCAGCAGCACGGCGACACATCGACACAACGCTTATATTCTGTGACTTGCCATCTTACAGCTGATCATCGTCGGGTCCTTTGGTGACTCATCGACCCTGCAGCACGTTCATCTGCTCACTACGTCAGCCACTTCTCGCTGGTGATTGGTCTGGCCCTCGTCCGTCACCAGGGGCCAAGGCATACAAGAACCGGTCCGCCACAAGCCGCAGCCACTTGGCAGCAGCACGGCGACACATCGACACAACGCTTATATTCTGTGACTTGCCATCTTACAGCTGATCATCGTCGGGTCCTTTGGTGACTCATCGACCCTGCAGCACGTTCATCTGCTCACTACGTCAGCCACTTCTCGCTGGTGATTGGTCTGGCCCTCGTCCGTCACCAGGGGCCAAGGCATACAAGAACCGGTCCGCCACAAGCCGCAGCCACTTGGCAGCAGCACGGCGACACATCGACACAACGCTTATATTCTGTGACTTGCCATCTTACAGCTGATCATCGTCGGGTCCTTTGGTGACTCATCGACCCTGCAGCACGTTCATCTGCTCACTACGTCAGCCACTTCTCGCTGGTGATTGGTCTGGCCCTCGTCCGTCACCAGGGGCCAAGGCATACAAGAACCGGTCCGCCACAAGCCGCAGCCACTTGGCAGCAGCACGGCGACACATCGACACAACGCTTATATTCTGTGACTTGCCATCTTACAGGTTAGCACGATATCTTTTTTGAACTTCACTCATTATCGCTTTCAATCGCCGTTGCTGCTGCCCGCAAATTGTTTTGACTGGCGTCGTGTTAGTTACATACTTGATTTGTGTTTTGCTTATCGGACAGTACTGTGCGAGGCTCTTAAGCACAACCCGTCATGGGAGCTGAGGGCAAAGACCTCGTGAAAGCATTAGAAGATCTTCGCCGCGAGCTTAGAGCTGATCTGCGTGGCTTAAAGGAGAGCGTCAAGTTCTGTAACGAGACATGTGATGGAGTGAACTTCATAAAGAACGACATGAAAGAATTACGAAACGATATAATGAAACTAACAAAAGAAAATCAGGATCTCTCCGCGGAAAATGCCATGCTTCGCGCAAAAGTGGACGAACTCGAACAATATCAAAGATCTAATAATCTTGAAATTAAAGGGGTGCCAGCCCAGGGAGATGCAACAGATGTTGTCAAGAGAATTGGCGCCCTTCTTGATGAACCAGTGGAGGATGCAGACATTGACGTCTGCCACCGGGTTGCCACTTTCAAGCCAGATGAAAAGAATATAATTATTCGCTTTGTCCAGCGCACAAAAAGAAACAAAATTTTGGAAAAAGCTAAGAAAGCACGGCTCACAACTGCATCCCTTGACTATGGCGGAGCAGCCTCCCCTGTTTATGTTAACGAACACTTAACGAGCACAAACAAAAAACTGTTGGGAACCGCCATCGCGCAGAAGCGAAGAGTAGGGTGGAAGTTCGTGTGGTGCTCCGGTGGAAAGGTGTTCGCGCGCAAAAATGAGACGTCTGAAGTGCTAAAAATTACTTGCCTAGCTGATGTTGAAAAAATTGCAAACTGAGCTGGCCTATTTGTAATAGCCTAGTGTACCCCTAGGATAGACATGGCTGTCTCTGGCACCTATTACCAACCTCAGGAGCTTAATTCGTTAGTTGCGAGAACTAATCATAAGTCTGTTAAATTCTTTCACCTAAACGTTAGGTCAGCGCGATCTAAAACGGACGAACTTTCTTCGCTTTTTGAGACGTTTCAAATAAAGTTTGATATTGTCATGCTCACCGAAACTTGGTACAGGAATGACAGTGATTCTTTTTTTCTTCTGCCTGGGTACGCTCATTTTTATTTAAATCGTACACAAACACGTGGCGGCGGAGTATCTATGCTGATATCAGATAACGACTTTGAAATTGTACCCACGTTTTCTAGGATTACGAATGATTACGAAGTCCTCTGCGTACGTAAAAACCTTGACATGTATTGTGTTCTGTATCGGCCGCCGAATGGAAAGGTGCATGAGCTGCTAGATTTTCTAGATAAGATGTTTGCTACAATATGTGAAACAAAGTGCAATTTCATCCTCGGAGGGGACCTCAATATTGATATGCTTCAGGTGTCTCATTATCAGTCGGAACTTTTATTGTTATTATCTTCGCATAATCTTCGGAATATGATACTCCAGCCCACGCGTATTACAGTGTCATGTTCTTCGTTACTTGACCTTTTCATTACCAATCATGACATCTCTGACATTACTGCTGGGGTTGTCTGTTCTGATATAAGTGACCATTTGCCTATTTTCATGCTGGTTCATAAGCAAACGTCATCTTCAACGAAGGTCAGCGGTAGTTCTTCCCCTAGATACATCCAAAATATTAACGATAAAACATTGCAGACTTTTAGAAGAAATATTGAAGGCGCAGAATGGAATAGTATACTGGACATAACCGATGTTAACAAAGCTTATGACATGTTCATTGAAGTTTTTAAAAATATGTATACTTCTTCGTTTCCGTTAAAAATAGTGAAGACAAACAAACATGCACGTAAGCCCTGGGTTACTAAGGAACATTTAAAATCGATGCGCATTAAAACTGCCTTATACCAAGCATTTTTAAAATCGAGGAACTTAGAAAAGCTTTCGGAATTCAAATCATTTAGGAACCGCCTAAATGCAGATTTAAGACGTGCAAAGCGCGTCTACTACATGCATCAGTTTGACTCCGAATGTATGAAACGCCCCGATTTGCTTTGGAAAAGAGTTTCTGCTCTTTCAGGTAAGACGCCCAATTACGAGAAAATAGAAAAGCTGCTTATTAACGGAATAGAAAAGTGTGGCTCTCCTTTATCCAATGAATTTAATAATTTCTTCGTTAAGGTCGGCGCGGGAACTTATTGTAGTGATGCAGCTGAAAATATACCGAGAGTGTGTGATTCTATCTTTTTTCATCCTACCGACGAAAATGAAGTATACTCTACTATAATTAATTTACGAAACAATTTCAGTACCGATGTTGATAACCTCAATATTAAACCCATAAAATATGTTGCTGATCTCATTTTGCCTTATATAACACACATTTACAATCTTGCTTTTTCATCTGGCGTATTTCCAATGAAAATGCAAATTGCTAAAGTCATCGCACTGTTCAAATCGGGAGATAAAAACAATTTGGGGAACTATCGTCCTATATCAATACTCCCTGTTTTTTCGAAGGGATTGGAAAAGATTATACACTCCAGGATTACAAATTTCTCATCAAATCATAATCTTTTAGCCGAGTGTCAGTTTGGATTTAGAAAATTTAGGTCAACCGAAACTGCACTTTTGCACCAGAAAGAGATCATACTTGATAGATTAGAGAAAAAGTTGGCAACTATTGGTGTATTTTTAGACTTTAGTAAAGCCTTCGACTGCATTGATCATGGTATTCTTTTAGACAAGTTATTTTCTTACGGCTTTCGAGGTGTTTCGTTTTCCCTGTTAAGGTCTTATTTGCAGTACCGTTGCCAATATGTTTCCATAAACGATCATAAATCATCCATACTTGAAATTTTGTGCGGGGTACCGCAAGGCAGCATTCTAGGACCTCTTTTATTTCTTTTTTATATCAACGACATCATTTCTATAGACTCCGAAGTCGAATTTATTGTTTATGCTGATGATACGGCTATGATCATTTCTGGTGTAAATATTGAAGAAGTTGTTGCTAAAACCAACAATGTTCTCTTCAAATTAAGGGTGTGGTGTGCAAATAATTCTCTCCGTCTAAATACTGATAAAAGTAAGGCTGTGTTTTTCCAACTACACTCAGGCACTCGGCTTAACTTATCCACTCCTCTGTATTATGGTCCAGATGTTATTCATTTTACTGATAAGGTTAAAACTTTGGGTGTGTTTTTTTCCTATAATATGTCTTGGAATGAGCATGTGGGGCACATCTGTAGTAAACTGTCAAGAGTAGTAGGCGTACTAAATAAATATAGATATATTTTACCCACCAGTGTTAAACTTCAACTTTATAGGTCCCTTTTTTATCCCCACTTAACATACGCCCATCTTGTGTGGGGATCTACTGGTCTGACCAATTTTAACACACTCAGAGTTTTACAAAAGAAAGCTATTCGTGCCGTGGCAGATGTCCCATGGACGTCCCCCTCTCTACCTCTCTTTGAAAAATATAAAATAACTGACGTATCAGATATTTATCATCAACGTTTAATATTAACATATCAAGCTGCAACTCGTGGTAATCACGAAACTTTCCTGAGATTGGCTGACCTTCGTCCACATATTTCATTATACCAAACTCGTCTCATTCATCCATGGCAAATTCCTCAATCACGAACAAATTTTGGACATCAGAGAATAAAGCATTTACTTCCAGAATTGCTAAATCATATTGCATCAGTGGGATTCGACATCACTTCATTTAATAAAAGAGACATTTATAGCACTATTAAAATGTGTACATAGCCATTTCTGTACTTTTGAAGTGTACCTACCATTGTATAAATTTAGCATAGTGCATATCTTGTAATTTGTTTTATGATTTCTTAAATGTGAAGCTGTTGCTGTCTGCTCTGTAGGGGTGCTGAGGGCTCGTCAAGCTGTGCATACAGCTTTTTTCCTCGGCATCCCCCATCGTTCAAGGTGGAAATAAACAATGTTCAATTCAATTCAATTCAATGAGAACAATTGCCAGGTACTTTGAAAAGCGCCAATGAAGGCCCCGTTGTTGCGATTCTACGACAAGCGGGAGGCCCTAATCTTTTCAAGGGATGCAAACCTTCGTGGCCTGGGAGCAGTGCTGGTACAAGGAAGTCGACCCGTGGCCTACTTGTCACGGTCCCGAGCATAGACACAAGTGCTCTACGCGCAAATTGTAAAAGAACTATTAGCTATTGTCCATGCACCCACGTTTTCATGACTACGTCTTCGGACGAACTGTGCTAGTTGAAAGCGACCACAAGCCGTTTGAGGCAATCTACCAGAAGCGACTAAATCAGTGCCCTCTTAAACTGCGAAAAATGCGTTTAGGCTTGCAGCGATATCATATCCAAGTGAAGTACAAATCTGGTAAGGAACTCTATACAGCTGACGCCATGTCGAGTGATACATTAAATGGAATGTATTAGGAAAACTATGAGGTGAGCGCACTGGAAGTCCTCTCAATGACAGACAGAACGATGGAAGAGTTCCTTAAGGCAGTGGAGGACGAAGACATAAAAGGGTTGCTACATTATCTAGAACATCAGTGACCGAAAGACAAAATGCAGGTGTCCGAAACTCTGCGAGTCTACTGGCCCTACTGGTATAAGGCAGAAGTCATGTCTCTGGTGTCATCTTGCATCACCAATTTCTCAAATGCAAGTCGCAACGGCCAAGGATCCTACCCTACAGCTAGTAGCCAAGTACCTCGAGAAGGGATGGCCGGCGAAGAGGATGCCCACTCAGGAGATAATGCGTTTCTTCCAGCTTAGGGAGGAATTGTCCATTGTAGATAGCATTGCCTTCAGGGAAGACAAAGTTGTTGTGCCGGATTCGCTGACCTCGGACTTGGTTTCATTTGCACACGAGGCACACCCTGGCATCGTGAAAACCAAACAAAGACTCCGAGACAAGTTCTGGTGGCCCCGGATGGACAGGCGGATGGATTATTCCGTGCGAAGCTATCACGCGTGCAATCAGCTGAGAAGGTAGCAAAACCGGAAAAGCCCTGGCAGAAGCTAGCTATGGACATCTTGAATCCGCTGCACCTTACCACCGCAAGTCCCAAGTTTGTCATCACCCTTGTGGACTACCATTCCATGTGGCCGGAAGTTTGTTTTGCTAATGCGGTTACGTCACAAGAGGTGATAGATTTCTTGCGAGGCGTGTTCAGTCGGGAGGGCTATCCGGAAGAACTCGTGACAGACAACGGATCAAAGTTCAAGTCGAGGCTTTTTGAAGACTTCCTGTACGAAAGAGGAATCAAGCGCTGTGTCGACGTATTTCTGTATAAATATGCATTCCTACAGCAATAATTGCGTGACTCAATATTTTCGACTTAAAACAATCACATTTTTCTATAGACGTCTTATACGCCTACCTCGTGCCATTTCGTACCGATTATTTAGCGGTGTAATCCTTTTTCCGTGTAATAAAGTGTTTTCTAGACCCGTTGCTATGTGCAGCTTTCATTTTAGCTAACAAGACACGCGTATGTGACTGAAAGCGCGTTACGACGGTCGATCCAGGCGCGTTGCCTTCGCTTAGACGCGCGCCCCCGACGGCCTTTCTTTGCGACGTCACGAGAAATGCGCTACATTATTCTCTTCTAGGAGGTGTTGCCATGCCTGACGCGTGACCCAAGAGGGGTGAGTGTGGGGTTGCCTAAAGTCACTGGATTCAGAGCCGTGTATAGAGAGAGTTTGGTCAATGGGAGGCGCGGGCAGAGCCAGGGTGTGCACCAAATGCAGAAAAATGGCTTGACATGCTCTCTTGGCCAACCAGAAGTCGAAAAGAATCCCCTAGCGGTGGTAGCGAGAAACAGTTTTAATCATAGCTATATGGTTTTAATCAGCGCGTAAAAGTTAAATGTAGTAACTCTTTTTGGTTAAAAATAGGGTGCACATGATGTTTCGATCATGATCATGCAGGAAGTAAGAAACCAATGTGCCGCTAAACTCTGTTTTTGTTTTGCTCGGACAGAGTGTGACCGCTCGGACGGCAGCTTCACGGCCCTCGGCGCCTGGCGTGCGAATTATGTCGATCGTTTCGATTGTCGACCTCTTCCACCATGATTTTGGATGACCGTGATTGAAACATCACGGGCATCATATTTTCAATCACCGAGATGCACTTATTAAGTATGTTTATCGCGACCACCGTTAGGATATTATTTCCGACTTCTGGTAAGCCACATTCCAATTTGTGAAGAAGCCTGGAACACGCCCAGCATGCTTTCGGCCAATGGCGCCTCCTGAATTTTCTCCCATACTTCCCAATGAACGGCCAAACTCTATAAATACGGCTCTGACTGGATCCCGGGAAAATACACTCTAAGAAAAAATGGAGGGAAAAGATTGCAACGGCGCGTCTTCCTCCATTCTACTGACGCGCCCCAAGCGGACACGAAAAGAAGGGAGGAACGAGCAATTTTCCTCCTTCTCCAGCAGACGAGAGAAAGCTTTCGCCCTCCCGACTCATCTTCTTTCGTTTTCGTTTTTCGAACACGTCGCGCACGTTGTTCAATAAATGTTGCTGAGTTCATTGAGCTTCTGCGGCAGGAAGGCCGCCTGTAATTCCGTCTTCTAGTCCAAACCTGCAGAACATTTCGGTTGCATTGACGTTTTTACCACTAATTTTATCAATAGAGCAAACGAAGCCGCTAGAAACAGCGAAGTTGCCAGCAGCGCTACATATACTGGGTAAGATGGCCGTCTCCGGTTTGCGGGGGGACGCCACTGATCTCAATGACAATTGCTGGATCGCGTTTGACCAGCTCTGCCTATGGACCGGAATGCGGCCACGGTCGGCCATCTTTAGGTAGAGTTATATCATCTCTAGCCATCATAGTAACTTGGCGGACAGCGCAATGGCGGCAGGCTGCCATAAAATAGCCGTAGATCTAGTACACTGTACCGTGGGTGATATTTCGTGCTTGATTGAAGTTGTTCGACGAAGCAGATTTTTGAAACCCGGCGTGAATGGTAGCCTCGTCTTTGAGGACCCGGCGAAAGTTCTACGAAAGCGCAGCACCGGGGGAAAGCAGCGCAGCTCGCATCGAAAGCAGACTACGTAGTACGTACCGGCGTCTGCTTTCGATGCGACTTTCGATGCGTGCTGTGCTGCTTTTCCCCGGTGCTGTGCGATTTCGTGAAACTTTCACCGGGTCCTCAAAGACCGGGCTATCGTTCACGCCGGGTTTTAAAAACATGTTTCGTTAAACAATTTTAATCAATCATGAAATATCACCCACGCTATTTTGATGGCAGCCTGCCACCACAACTGCCAAAACGCCGTCTGCCATGGATGGATGATGGTGGCTGCCAAGTGGCTTCAGCAGCTGTATCTTGGCTAGAGGTGATATAACTCTACCTAAAGATGGCCGCCAGTGACCGCATTCGCGGAGCGGGCAAACGCGATCCAGCAATTGTCATTGAGATCAGTGGGGGACGCCTCTTTTGGAGGTCGATACGGGGCAGTGACGTCCGTGACGTGACTGCCGGAAACGTAAAAACAAGCAAAATATTTTTTTGTCTTTTTCTTTTTACGTTTTGCGGAGAGCTTGTTGCAGGTTGTTGTGTCTAGTGTTGGGGCTGGGGGAGGCGGCGGTCGCGGCGTGTTATTGTTGCAGTGTCATACGCTAGAGAAGAGAGGCCATAGACACGAAACGATCTTACGCCAAGAATGTACGTATGACAACAGCTCCGGAGCGGCTTTCCACGATCAAATCAACACGGCCGACAACGTCGGTCGGTTACTTGGTCGCGACGAACAACAGACATTTATTTTTCTACGTGCTCTTTTCGCGGGTCCCGATTTCAAGCAGCAAAAAAAAAGAAGGAAGTACTCGAAACCGGCCATGACGAACATGAACGCTGGGTTCACAAACACCCGGGAAAAGGTACTACGGCAACGATTCCACCGACCGAGCGAGCTCGAGGCCTAGCAGACACTCCGACTCGTCGCAGCGTTGCCGGCGTTGCTCCGACGGTCCTTGGCCAAGGCCGTCTGCCCACGACCGACCGGCTGGCTTGCTGAATGGAATACGCGCCCGCGGGACCCTTGTGAATCCTTCCTGTATTATAGTTTGATCGCTGACCTCAATTTTTGATTAAGAGGCGAATCTCTTCCCCTTGTTATCTCCTTGTTTTTCGAGGCAGCAGTGATGAACGCTGTCGTCGATTCTATCTTCTTGTTTTGTGTGATATGGAGCTCAAATAAACGCCGTATGGATTACTTTCGCAACACTGTATGTATACACTTTGTTATTAGTGGGCCATTTTTATTCTGACACGCTTGTCGCCGCGGAGGCGCGTTCACACTCAATTCTTTCCGATAGTACATTACTGTCGAGCTATAACAGTTCGTGGGAGCTACGCAATGCCGGTCCCACCTTTTTTTGCCGAGTGTCACGTCAGTATCGACTTCGTAGAAGATCGGTCCCGAAGCACTTCAATTAAACGTGCGCGTCCGCTCCGAGTGTGCACAGGTATTTACGTGGCTTTTGCTGACATTCTCGTAGTTGAAACGTATCTTTTTTAACGTCGGCTCGCTCCTGCATCTCCGAGGCCGCGAAAAACGCCGCGGCGATTTGTTTCCATCTACGTCGCTTTGCAAACGACTGGCACGGGCCGTTTTTTACCAACTATGACAGTTGTGTTGACTTCGGAGGAACGAGCTGGGAGCATACTCTGGAGGAGTACGCGAAGTCAAGAGGTGAAGATGTCAAAGGAACAAAATATCTGTAAATATCTCTATTTTGACTAAAACCGGACATGACGTCACAGACGTCAAACCACTACTCTGCTACTTCGATCTGCCCCGTATCTACCTCCGAAAAAGGCGTTCCGTTTGCGGGACCCACGCGGAGCTACAATTGTGGAACCACGCGGAACTGTGTCGACGTTTTCGACGTTATGGAAATCGCAGGAACTGCGTCCAAGATAGGCAGGTTTGTGCTGCCGGCTGCCTGGGTGCCTTCCGTGCTGAGTTCGGTTCTGTTTTTCTATGCCAAGTGCCAACCGGCCATCAACGTGGTTCTATATTTCTGCGTGTCAGCAACATAGCAGCATCATCGTGATGACAGTGTTGTGCGTTGTGGACGGAAGACTGGAATCATCGCCGATACGACCGTGTGTTCGCGTATCAGTGGTCTAACAAGATGAGATGACGTAAGCTGTCGGTCATTGATGCCGCTGGTCGGGCCGTGATCGGAGGGGGCGGGGTGTCGCAGTTTGACATTTCGGTTTACATTACATTAAAGAGTTTGAGACCACTTTGAGGATAAGGTGCAATCCATCGACGTGCGGATAGTCATGTTGGAACGCTGGTCTGAGCAGTAAGCTCCTATCGCACAGTGGCCAATGTGACTGTCGGTCTCCGAGAGCGATTGCGATCCGGGGAAAGGACTGAACAGTACGAAATTATGACGGAAAGTGCGTATATTTGCAGTGTGGAATTTTAGTATAAAAAAAGAATAGTAGAAAAAACCGAAAAAATAAAGCTATCCTTTATTTTGCTGTTTAAATATACTAAACGGTTCCTGGAGAAACTGCCCTCCAAGTGGCGCGCTGGGATGAGCGCTAGACGTTTTCGAGCTCGCCACGGCGTAGCTCCGTACACATATTACCTGCCGCAGGTCGCGGCTTTGACTGCATTCAAGTTGATCGAAAAGCGATTTCTCTGCCCGTGAAGCATCACTTCCAGCTGAGTGAATATCCGCTTTATAGAGATTAATTCAAGACGGCAATTGCAGCCGTGCGCGAACAGCACAAATAGAAAAACAAACACAACAATAAAAATGCTGGCTACGAAGTGCCGTGCGGGGAAACAAACTCATAGCTTGGAACCGCATTGGAGCGGCTCGATTTATTGGCTTTCAAATAGTTACGGCATGATCGAGGGTTTTCTTTTTATTAAGAGATTAATCCCCTGAGCCATTAAAAATACTCTCAGAGGTATGACATTGCTGGAAAAAAATCAACATGCTGGGAATATTTTTTATTGCTTAGGCAGTCACCGAGCAATTCCGTACGTTCAAAACGACCAGTATAAAAGACGGAAGCGCAGGGCTGGGGTGTAGTGATTGGGTTAGTGTGCCGTTGTATTGATGTTTGTATGTGCCATGTATTTTTATGCGCTCAATGTATGTTCAGCTGATGCTTGTAGTATGCGTAATGTGTCTTCATGTGTGTATAATGATCCCGAAGCGCAGTGGTAGCACGAGAAAATAAAAATGTTTTTTTGAGAACATGAATTGGGCGGTACCTAGCGCCACCTAGCCTAGCTACTTGCGATTACTCTGCTTGACCCTGCCATCGTGTGGCAAGCGATTTAACCTCCCTTTACGCGGCTACGCCATAATTTCTGGTTACCATGCAGAAACGAGCCAAGAGCCTGCTTCGGATTTGCTGTTTTTGAAAGCGGCTTTTGGTTTTGCGGGCGAATGGTTTTGCCACTCCTCCGTGATGTGCGGTTGACGAAGGAATTGTGGCTCGAGGAATAGAATACTTCCATAAAACCCTGCATGCAACACGGCGCGCGTTGCACTCTGGGAACTAGTTGGCCAGGGAGGAGATTGGCATGGTCTCGGTTTCGATCGACACGTCGACAGAGCGTGGACTATTAACGGCCGTTATCTCTTGCTTTCTGGTCCCGAGAGCGTCATTTGTGGTCTCTAAACTAACCTAAATGGTCAGACCTCGAAGCTTTAGCACAAATCCGAGAGGTATAGCTTGTCTTAACACATGTTTGTTGTCTTTTTGTACTCGAGCCTTTCTGTTAGCGTTTCGATCGAGGTATGTGGACGAGCCAGTGCTGGGAATGTCGACGCTGCGAAGCTCGGGAATCTTGCTTGCGTACGAATCAACAAGCTGTAGCAACTCGCGCCTTTACATTAGTGTTGTTGATCAGGAAGTTTGTTTGTTTCGTGCGTCCATAGACAAAATATTACTTTTTGCGATTACCGTTTGTCTTAATACGCCTGAGTACGCGAGGTAAAACTCGGAGGCGCCATTGAAAAGCTCAATTTTAACACACTTCTCATCTTTTATCTGTACAGACCCGCAGCACTGCACGAATTAAGTGAACTCTCCACCCGCTTGCATTCCACTAATATTCAACATCGCGTATGCGCATAACGTTATCCTGCAATCAAATAAGTACATTCGCACATACCCGTTTTAAGAAAGCAAAAGTCGAGCACTTGTGTGAAGAATGTCGCACCGTTCGCCGGAAGTGCGCCGGACGGGCATGAACCCCTATCAGTGGCGGATCCAAGGGGGGGGCGGTGGGGGCGATCGCCCCCCCCCCCCCAAACGCCTCGCCAGGCAACCCCCCCCCCCCCCGGGGTTCTTCGTCAGCTCGAAGAAAAAACGTAAGCAATCGACGCGAGGGACAAAAGATGAAAACAGCGGTGGGTGGACGCGCCTGCTGGGCGCTTCCAAAGTGGGGTTTATCTCCGTCAGGGTCACGGTACGTCTTCCCGACAGGGACGGCGCCAGGAGTTTCGAAGTGGAGAGACAGTGGGGAGGCGCACCAAATATCAGGGTCCTCGACTGCAGGCACACTTCCAAACAAGGCCAGCACGTCGAGCACGGGGGGAAAATACCTTCAACATATCTAGTCCCCTTTCTCTCTCCCTCTCTCTCTGTCTCCCTCTCTCTCTTTGGAGGTTGTCTGCGAAAAATTTGTGCCCTGAAAGCTCCCAAACGCAGACGCTAAGCAGCCTTCCTCAAGGGTGCGATCCTATACACAGCGGATTATCCTTCCTCTCTAGCGGCCGCCTTTTCATCACTTTTCGTTTGATGGTTTCTTCGTGGTTCTGGGCTTGTCTTTTGACATGTCTTTTTTGGCTTGCTTTGAAATGCTGTCGCCCACGGGCTCACTAAAGGTATCTTATTGGCACGGTGTGCTCATTGCCAAGGGAAGTGCGGAGGGGACGTACCAGGAGGAGACGTTCCAGGGGTGGGGGGGGGGGATGCAGCTTGTACAACCAGGTGACCAATTGCTTTTCTTCTCAACTGAGAGAGGAAGCAAATGCTCTGGGTACAGTGTAGTCTGGGTCTGGGCTTCTCCTGAAGACGCTCCGGACTTCCCCACGACCTTGGCTTAAACATAAGCCCGCTTTCGTCCTCGCCTCCATCCCTCACTGAGGATCAGCGCCGCAGCGCGGAATACAGAAAGAAGCCGACGAGCGCCAGAAGGGGGCGATGTTTCCTCTAATGGGCTTCATACTGCCTGCGGTACGACTTCTCGTGGTGGGAAGCTAATAAAAGAAAGATAAACAGTACGAGCACTCTAAAGGCTGGAGGCTGCTTACACGGGGTCCTCAAGCCGACGCCGTAGGCATTTATTTGTATACAATGCTGTTTCAACTTAGGGTGGCGGGACATATCTTAGGAAAGGCGCCCGCTACCCCTTGTCTCCCCTTGGCGCCGTCTTTACTTTTCGAGTTAAATTAAACGCGGCTTCTGTGGATTGACGGCAGAGCTTTCGCGCGGCTTTGCAGGAGCGAATATGTGTGTGTCGAACGGAACAGAGGCGGGGCTTGCTGGTTTGCAACTGCGGCTTCGAATTCCCTACCTAGGGACTTGGGGAAAACGAGCCCTTTCAAAGATGCGACTATACATAAATTAAATAGACAGTGCTTGTGCCCGTTCGAGTGAACACCGACTCCCAAACATCCATGCTGCAGTCGTGATCGGCCTTTAGCCCAGTTGAGATTCGCCGACCGGACAACCGCTCTGCCCCATCATATCTCTGCACCTGTCCTCTCAACCCTGACGAATGAGCTAACTACCCAGAAACAAGTGAGTGTTCCTTTCATACAGAAAATATCCAGACGAAGTGCAATTGAATATAATTTGGAAGGATCCATTGCTGGTTTAAGGTCTTTTCTAAGTTTAAAAGTTATAGTTGCCGAACTGCAACATGCTTTCAAAAATAGTCAACAATTATTCGCTTTCGTTCTCTCGAGTTGCATCCAGAAAACGTGAAAACACGAGTTTAGGTTGGCAATGCCGCATGTGCTGCGCTCTGGACATTCCAAATATACGGCGAACAACTGACGAACTTGCCTGGCAGCGTTCGTTTCGCTCGCTGCGTCAACAGTGTTTTGACGCCGCGAGCAGCGTCGAAGCCGCCGGGCCATTTTTGTCGCTTGTTTGCAACGTACTCGCTTTATTGAAGCAACCGGCGACAATGAAAAGCATGTTTTAAAACCACGTTCTGCATTTTGGCACTGAATATAAAGTTCTAACTACTATGCCAAGCTTAATCTAAAAAAACAGCCGAGTTTTAGATTAAAACGTTTTTCGCATTGTCATTAGCTGCATGATCTTCCTCCGTATAGTTGGCAAAGGTTGGCTGTCCGTACATGCTCTGCGGGTGTAACGAGAATATATAAATATTCAAGCAAAAGGAGCCCAAAAGTTGTAGCCCCGCCGGGGATATCTGAGCCATCAAGTTACACTGTCTGCAATTGTCACAGCCGCTATAGCACCAAACATTCATCCCCAGTAGTTAAACTTATTTTTCTATTTCTAGCGCGCTGCCACGCGAATGGAGTAATCCCGTTTCCTATGAACTACAAAATTCCTTGCGTTATGGTGTTCAGAAAGGATAGTGCCACCACAATTTTCTAGATACTTACCTCTAGCGTGGTCACCCGAAAGGTTTTAATTCAAAGAGTTCATCCCCGACAGGTAAACCGATACAAAAGCTCTCAAGATCTATATTATGTTATCAGAGTTTAGTAAAAACGATAACTACACAAAAAATATAAACACTCCCCCCCCCCCCCCCCGTTTTACACCGAGGAACCGCCCACCCTAAAATGGAGGTCTGGATCCGCCCCTGACCCCTATGCGGTGCGCCAAACGAACGAAATTATTCAAAGCGCGTTTGACGCTTGCTAGTGGCCATAATATTTGTTATGTGTTTGCTTTCTTCCTGCCTGAGTATGCCGAGATAATTTCACACACACCGTTCCGGCACAGATCTTGGGCGTCAGTAAAAGCTCGTCCAAAAAGGCTCAGCGAGGAGTAGGGGACGCTTGTTAGGGCCTCCGTCGTAGCTAGCCGATCTCAGCGTTTGCGAAAATTTAAATCTTCTATCAGCATGAAATGGGAGTGGGAGATACAGTAACTTTTATGCATTAGTGAGGTCGAATTTATTGCGTTTCCTTAAAAGATCATGCGTCAACGCTGGGCTCAACTTTGATACTCCTGTGAGGATGCGGCTTGCTTTTCGCCCAATGAAGTAACAAGAAGCGGACGTTTGGCAGACAAAATACGTGTAAGGCTGCAGGTGACCAAATTTCAGTTGTAGTTCACTGGTACTAGACGGGATTATCGAAATTGAACTCAAAGATGCACTCGTGGGGTGAGGTGACTAAGCCACGTCTTACTACGTTTGCATACGCACTCATAATATCCGGTGTTTCGGGAACCAGGGAAAGTGCTCCGGTCTTCGTTTTCTATCGCTCGTGAATGAGTGTATTGTACGTTCGTGAAAAGTCAGACAATCGAAAACGCGAGCAGCGCGTTCGGTCGCGGCGTGATAGCATGAGATGAAGCTGCTCAGTCGAAACCGAAACTGAGTGGCCAACTAGTTCCCAGAGTGCACTGCGTGGTATTTCGCCGCGATAGGGCGCGTCGGTTTTGGAAGAAGTCCATTGGCGACGTGCGCGACCGAAAGCGTTGCTGTGGTCGGCCTTCCACGATTGGCCGAACGCTGACTATGACGTCAGAAAAGGATTTATCATCGACGGAAATAAGAGGAATGAAAGAACTTTAATTTTGACGGTGTTGGCAGTGTTCCTTTGAGAGCGCAATGATTTCAAGCTTCCACCATGCTATTTACAAACACCATCGAACTTGTTGTTTGCAAGGTAATGACGTCACAAGGGGGAACCACAGGAGGGCGCCACCAAAACATCTCGCCGCTAATAGCAAAGGTAAGACATAAAGTGCGCGAAGTAACTGGGTGCTGGTTGTCTCCGTCTACCATCACAGTGCTGACGAAGAGAAGACTGAGTGACTGCGTGCTTCCGAAACGTACGTTTCTTTACCTGCAGGGGAAAGCCGGCTTCGGAAATAAATACAGTTCGCGGAAAGCTCGTGTTACGTTTTTATTTGCTGCTCCTCTCACCCCGTACAATAGACTTAGTGTTCTCGTTAAACCTTATTGAGCTCGATTCGCTCGATTCGTGGCCGCCATAATGAAATGCAGGCGACGGAGGAACGTTGCTACCCTTCTTTCAGGGACGAAAGTATCTCCCTTTTCGAAGGAACGTATGTGTCAAGAGCGTTCCTCCCTTTAGGGAGGACTATACTGACCCTTTTTTCTAAGAGTGTAGTGCCATTGCCTTCACTACCTGCTAGCCGGACACAAACGGATAATAAGATACAGACGACCAAAACCTTGCAAATCGATTGGTTTATCTGTCTGCGTTGCCATGCAAATCGCCATCTCGGTCCATTTAAATCTTCGAAGCTTCCAGAGGGTCGTTCTAAACCAGTCGCGCCAAGATCATCATGGCGCATCATCGTACTGTAAGCGTTCCTCGCCAATATAAGCGTCGTTGGCACTGTGTATGCAATCAACTTATCAATCATGCCCTATATTGTTCTTCTTGCGTATTTTAAAAATAGTAAACTTATTTTTCAGTGCCTCCAAGCACCGACACAGCATGTGGTGGTGGGACGAAGATGTACGCTTGTTTCGCCGGTGTGTGGATAGCAATGTCTCGGTATGCAAGAAACGTCTCCATAAAGCTACCCGTCACCAGCGAATTTAGATCGGCTCACCAAGAACGGAGGTGCCAACGAGAAATTGCTCATTTCACGGACCGAAATGGCGACCTTACGGGGAGCTCTGCGCGATTTTTCCAGAATCCAGTGACTTTAGGGTTGCCGAGCGCGCCATCCTCTCTTCAGTTGCGCGTTTTTCGCGGTCACAAACAACGCCCTCTTTAGTTGCCCGTTCTCGTCGGTCACGAACAACGCCGGCGGCACTCCATGGAACATTTAATGCTTTCGCACTAATAGCTTCCCACCGCAGTCAATGTGCATTCATCGTTCCAGCGGCGTCGCCAGCGGCACCAAGCGAACGCGCCACGAAACGACACCAGACCTTCAAGGAAGCTTCTCATCTGATTTTGATCTTTTGAACGTTAGGACAGAGGACGCCGCGACGCTTCGAAACAACTTAACCAGCTGCCAGAAGCGTTTGAGAAAGAAAAAAAAAAGTCTAAAAGGAGAACGATGCGATGCGCGACGTTTTGGAAAGAAACGGTGGCGCGTGCCCCAAAGGCCGTCACTGGATGTCAGGGACCGCTGAGTTCATCAAGAAACGCAATAAAAATTGTTTTGTCTGTATGTTTATACAGCCTAGAACTTGGTATGCCTCCAAGGGGCGACAAGTCTCCCAGCTGTAGATGAGCAATTTAGCCAGTGCAGTACAACCGCTAGCCTGGGGTATTTAACGTGCATCACGCAGTAGTGATACACGACCGCACGCCGGTACGATGCTCATCCAGATCGAAACGGGCAGGGGCGGGGATTGAACCCAGGATCCTGGGTTCTGCAGCGCGAGCTTTAGCTCCACGTGCTCCTAGCTGGTGTGCGCTAGCCCACTCGGCCACCGATCCCCCTCAAGAAACGCAATAGACGGATCTCACTAAGCATTCCACTCATGTCTGACGCCGCCATAATTGTGGTTTATAGGAAGCAGACGCTAGTTTACGAGACAGCTCGTGTTCTGCTCACGCAGAGCTCCGACTGTGTTGTCGCGCGTGCAGAAAGACTGCACGCGCGACAAGATGCAGAGTGATAGCGGTGGCGTACTCAAACCACCTAGTGAGATCGGTCTATTCTGCCGGTGACGGCTTGATCGATTCATCGAAATAAGGCTGCATCATGTTTTTACTTTCTGTCAGGTTGCACGCAGCGCATTTAAGGTTTTTCGGCCCATGAGCTGTTCCGAATCGCGACCAATGCGAAACAAATAGGAGCCGTAAGCTACATGCCGAACGTTTCAATTCAGAAGTAAATATGCATGTCTATGGGCGTAAATACGTATGTCCTTTTGGCCAAAAATATCTACGAAACAACCTTTGACATACGCTTTGCATGAAGTATGAAGAGTGCATCTGAATGCTTACCTGACAGCTAGAAAGGGTAACAAACCATTGTTGCCATGAATTTGAGCTTTTGAGCACCTCATAATCACATGTTTCCCGTCGCCACACACATCTCCTTTTTATGGCCACATAAAATTGCGCGTGTGCAGAGAAAGGGAATAAAATAAATCCTCCCTCACTTATTTTGAAGTCCGTAGGAGAAGCAGTTTAGGGGCACTCACATAGCACTGCGAATTTCTCGTGAATCGATCGATGAGTTTCAGCTCTATATTGACATTTCGTTTCAATCTCTACTCCTGCTGTGTTCAACGTTCACCAAGTGCGTTTGCCCCTACCGGAATGCGGTTCCTAGGATTTCCCCTGAAATAATCACCAATTGACTCTGTAGATCGATCGAGGTTCGATTGAATGGTTGATAACACGCGGGAACGCTTTAATGTGGAAGTTCTCGAAGTTACACGTGGGTAACTTTTCGGTGGAGCTCGATGTCAACCCTATAAAGAAAAAAAAAGAAAAAATAACACACACAAGCGTGATTTTGAAAACAAAGTCTGGGGAGCACGGAATAATTGAGCGCAAAACACCACGCCAGAATTGCCGTCACGTCTCATGTCATCTCAATTTTTTTGCAAAATTTTGTTAGGAAATGGACATCACGTGACTTGTGGTCACATGACGTGGTCACGTGATTTCAGTGTCCCCGGTAAATTGATGACAATTGACGTCACGTGACATCACTTTTCCCGCTAAATTTAGCGGGAAAAGTCACTTCCCGTGTCCTGAGCTCACATGATGTCACGTGACATGAATTTCTCTGCTAAACTTGGCAAGAAAATTGACGTCAGGCGCCAATAATTTCCTCGCTAAATTGAGCGGCAAATGTGACGTGACGGTTCTTCGTAGCAGATATTTATGACGGCCTTCTCATTAATTGCGGCTGATAAAACAGATTATTTCGCAGAAGTCAAGGAAAAAAGTGTCAATTGGTATGGCTTCCTTCGGTTCCGCACTGTGCTTTTCATTTAATTAGGCCCGTAGCCAGGGGATTAGGGAAGGCTTGTACAAGATACTCTCTAGAAGTATTTAAATTAAGTTACTGAGTGACACGAAAAATACTAACTGAGTAGAGTACTAAATACTCAAATGTGTAAAGTAATTCAGTAAAGTACAAAATACTTCAAAAAAGTAACTCGTTACTTTCAAGATACTCTCAAGTTACAATTGTCTCTGCAAATTATTGCCAAGAACAACCAAAGTGAGAAAAACTTCTTCCTCCCAGCTACTATGGAATCGCCTGGAAATCTCTTAGCTAGACTTTGGCTGCCACTCAGGCTTCTAGGAGGTCCCAAGTAACCACGAATGAAACAAAACTAAGAACGTCATTCAATCAATCTTAATTCACTCGCGAAAATAGAAATCAAAACGCCATTACCAAAAAGCTTTGTTCCTTCGCAGGAACAGCTGCTTTTCGAAATTCGTGTCCGATAGTCTCCCCCCGTTTTTTTTTTAAACACATGTCCGCCAATGCTATATAGCCGTTCGACAGACGCGCTCGAAGGCACCGCGATGTTGTGCCGAAGGAAGAGTTCGTGAAGAGTGAGGTATATATGCGCAGGAAGTGCACTGTATTACCTGGCACCAAATGTATCTGCAATGGCAGTGCCTAGCCAAAATGAATGGAGTTCAATATTTTCCAAGCTTCCCGCCTCTAATAAAATACAAAATAAAAAGTAACTGAAAAGTAACTTTAAAATGAGTACAAGTTACTTGAAAAAATTATTTAAGTTAGAGTACTGAATACTGACGTTCGAAAGTATTTGCAAGATACCAAGTAACTCACGAAAGTGTTTAAGCCCCGCAGGGGGCACCTGTGAAAGCAGGTGTTTGGAGAGTGGCTACTCCACGTACCCCGAGCCCCGCAGGGGGCGCCTGCACCATAGGTGCTAGGTGCTTGGTGAGTAGCGTCACCACGGACCCCAGCCACGTGGGCCACCATACCCGCACGCAGGGGGCACCTACTTCATAGTAGGTGCTTGGTGAGTGGCGTCACTACGAACCCCGAGCCATGTGGGTTCGCCCACCCACGTCTGGCTGTGCGTGGCGTACCCGTGTCCGGGGAAAAGGGGACCCTGGAGGTTGAGCTGAGCCCGGGGTATGTTTGGACCCTTCGGGGCCCCCCGGGCGAGGCAATACACCGCTTCGGCCCCTGCTTCTCGTAGACGGGTGTCCTGGCTTGGCCCGACCAGGATGATTCAGTCAGTCGCCTCTTCCACCCTCTTCTTCCTTCTTTCACTTTTCCTCCCACCTCTTTCTCTTTTCTTCTACACTCTCTTCCTTCCTTTTTCAACTCTTAGGCGGCAAGGGCCAACCTTGAGTGGAAACAGGTCCTGTCCCTGCAACCACACTAGGGTATAGTGCCCGGGCAGCACTGGTAGAGTAATTGTGTCAGCCAAGCCTTTCTTGTTATGGCACATTACCTACCCCCTTGTTGGGCTCCGTGGTGGGCGGTGCACCCGGGCACTGAACGTTCCTTCCCATCTGTATGGGTCTGCGTAACAAATCCTTCCTTGATCGGCCCCCGAAAAGGGGTCGCACCGAAGCTTCTACCTCGCACGAGGCACACTCTACTCTACCTAGATTCCCAAAATTCTTGGTGCTCCACTCTGAAAGCGACAAACAACTCTCGAAAATGTCACCATTCCTTGTTGCAAAGGTCCTTGAGGGTGTGATTGGAAAGAACTTTAAGGCTAAGAAGCTGGCATCTGGCGATTTGCTTGTAGAAATTGAGACCAGCCACCAGAGTTCTGCGCTCCTTGCACTCAACTGTGTCTCGGACTACAAGGTTACAGTGACACCCCACAAGACATTGAACACTATCCAAGGAGTCATCTCGGAGGACGACCTTCTGGACGCGTCTGAGAGCGAAGTAGTGGAGGGCCTTTCTGACCAGGGGGTTGTAGCTGCAAGGCGCATCTCCTTGCGTCGTGACGGCCAAGAACTGAAGACAAGGCACATTGTGCTTACCTTTGAGTCCACCACACTTCCCGAGTCCGTGAAAGCTGGATACCTGTACTGCAGAGTTCGTCCGTACGTTCCAAACCCCAGAAGGTGTTTCAACTGTCAAAGATGTGGACACGGCTCGCAGAACTGCCGCGGCAAAGCCACATGCGCTAAGTGTGGCAAAACTGATCACGCAGCCGACTCTTGCTCGAACGACGCAGTCTGTGTAAATTGCAAAGAGCCCCACCCCGCTTACTCCAGATCATGTAAGACGTGGAAAGATGAGAAGGAAATTCTCCCCCTTAAAGTGAAAGAAAACCTCTCTTACCCAGAGGCGCGTCGCCGCTTCGCGTTTTTGCGCAAAGGCGGCTTTGCACAGGTGGTGCAGCGGGGACCTGCACCACTGAAGGTTGCAGTGGCAACCCAGACGTCCTTCGCGGATGCCAGGAAGCCACTGCAGTCCCCAACACCCCAGCTGAAGCTTCAGCTTCCTGGGCGTTCACTCTCGGCTGGTAGGCCCACATCCCCTCCAGCGAGAGTCCTACCCCTTCCATGGGGCAGCAGCCTGTCCCCTCTCACGTAGAGGGTTCACAGGCTGTTTCTCCTACGCAAGAGTGGTCGGCGGTGTCTGCACCTGTCAGTGCTTCGCGGTCTCCCTCCAATGAGAGGGGACCACGTTCCCGACCGAATCTTTCGGAGGGAGCGTCCTCATCCAAGGAGCGGCATGATTCTTGTGCCACTCCTCCAGCACCCAAGGGGCAGGAGCAGGTGGGCTTGGGCGACTGCCTGCCCAGTACCTCTGCTCCTCCGGCCGGTGGAGGTCAGGGCCGGGGTTTTCCACCTCGTGCCCAGAGCCTCCCTAAACCGGCTAGAACGGCCTCCGCCCAGGAGGCAGAACCAATGGAGGAGGGTGCCGAACCATCCACTCCTGCGTCTGACCCAGACGACATGGAGTGGCAGGTCCCCAAGGGCAAGCACAAGGGTAAAAAACCAATTGTACCTCCAAAGTGACCATTGTACTCTACAAACCATTCATGTCCATTTTTACATTTTACTAAATTTACCTCCTGTGACTGGCTTAGTTTTGCTCTAGCTACCATTACACGAAGGTTGTGACTTTCTGTTGAAAAGCTAACTGCCTAACGTTATTTATGTCTGTTTTTTTACAGTGGAACTGTCGTGGACTTTTTCCCAATTATGACGACGTCACCTTTTTATTAAATGAACACCGGCCTGCTGCCTTTTGTTTGCAGGAGACGCACCTTAAAGAAAGTCACTCAAATGTGCTTAGACACTTCAAAGTGTTCAGAAAAGATAGGTTAAACGCGTCTGTAGCTTCCGGTGGTGTTGCAGTGGCTGTCCAACGCATGGTCCCGTCCACTGAAGTGGCTTTGCAAACCTCCCTCGAGGCCGTGGCTGTTCGTATGCTGTTGGACCGCGTGATTACCATCTGCTCAGTGTACATCTCCCCGGGATATCAGCTGCAGTACGAGGAGCTAGATGATCTAATTAGCCAGCTTCCGGTACCTTACATTATTTTAGGTGATTTCAATGCACACAATCAATTGTGGGGAAGCTGTAGAAGAGATTCTCGAGGGGCACTCGTTGAACGGTTTCTTCTTTCGACAGGATTGTGTCTGCTCAACACAAACGAAGCCACTTATTTTAGTTCAGCAACTTGTAGTTTTACTTCCATTGATCTTTCGTTTTGTCATCCTTCGTTGCACCCCTTGCTTTTATGGAAGGTCATCCCAAATCCATATGGGAGCGACCACTTTCCACTCATTTAGAGTTCAACCATCCTCCTGCAGGTCTTTTAACACGTACCCCTCGTTGGAAGCTTGAAAAGGCTAACTGGTCAATCTTTACAGAAGCCTCACTGATAGCATGTTCATCCCTTGATGATCTTTCCATCGACGATGTCACCGAGCACATTACTCAGCACATCTTGCAGGCCGCTATGCTTGCCATTCCCATGACATCCTCACATCTTCCAAAAAGGCCAAAGCCGTGGTGGAACGAAGACTGCCGCCAGGCAAAGAAAGAACAGAATCGTGCATGGGGTATTTTCAGGCGTTATCCCACGGCAAATAACCTGATTGGTTTTAAGCAAAAAAGAGCGCAAGCAAGGTATATTCGACGGCGAGCCAAGCGGCAAAGCTTCAGAGGATATGCTTCTTCAATTAATAGCAGTGCATCCTCAAAGGAAGTTTGGGACCGTGTGCATAAAATTGAAGGCTCCTACCGGGTATTTTCTGTTCCACTCCTGAACCAAAACGGAGTATGCCCTGCCAGCCTAGAAGAACAGGCGAATGTCCTTGGTGAGCATTTTGAATTTGTTTCAAGTTCTCAACATTATACTCGGTCATTCCAGAGACACAAGCTACAGGCAGAGAAAAAGGCAGTTCCTTTGTCAGGTGGCTTGCAGGAGCCCTATAATTCACTATTTACACTTTTCGAACTACAGCTGGTACTTCATTCGTCCAAACAGACGGCTCCTGGGCCAGACGGCATTCATTACAAAATGCTTCAGCACCTCCATCCATCAACTCTTGAGCTTGTTTTATTATTGTTCAACCGCATTTGGCTTGAAGGTTGCTTCCCCTCATCTTGGAAGGTGGCTATCATAATTCCCCTGCTGAAGCCAGGAAAGGATCCTACCTGTGTCCTCTAGCTTTAGGCCGATAGCCCTCACAAGTTGTTTTTCAAAGACATTAGAAAGGATGATAAATAAAAGGCTTATATTCTATTTAGAAAAAAACAAGCTACTTGACCGGTACCAGTGTGGTTTTCGCTCAGCTCGATCGACAATTGACCATCTGGTTCGCTTTGAGACTGCTGTGCGAGAGGCCTTTGTAAATAGACAGCATTGCTTCTCTGTCTTTTTTTACTTGGAAAAGGCATTTGATACGACTTGGCGCTACGGCATATTGCATGATTTGTTCAACATTGGTCTTCGGGGCAGAATGCTAGGTGCCATCCATAGTTACCTCCGGGATCGCACTTTTCGTGTGAAGCTTGGGGCAACTCTTTCTAAAGAATTCTCGCAAGAAAATGGAGTCCCACAGGGCGGTGTGCTTAGCGTCACACTTTTTATCGTAAAAATGAATTCAATTGCTCGTATTATACCCCCATTTGTTCAGTACTCGCTCTATGTTGATGATGTACAAATTTCAGTCTCATCTTGTAATCCGTCCATCTGTGAACGTCGACTTCAACTTGCGATCAACAATTTGGTCAAATGGGCGGATGTAAATGGTTTTAGGTTCTCTCCCGAGAAAACGGTTTGTGTGTGCTTCTCTCGTCGTCGTGGAATTTTACTTGAGCCTTCCTTAAATATGTATGAAGTCCCTATTGCAGTAAAGAAATGAACACAAGTTTTTAGGTCTTATATTTGACTCTAAAATGACATTCATTCCACATATTAAAAGCCTCAAAATGAAATGTGTGAAATCACTTAATATACTAAAGGTCTTGTCGCACGTGTCCTGGGGAGCTGATCGGTGTTGTTTATTGCGCATCTACCGCTCAGTCGTACGGTCCCGACTTGATTATGGCTGTGTAGTGTACGGCTCCGCGCGGGCATCGGTTCTCAAGATGCTGGACCCCATTCATCATCAGGGGCTCCGACTTTCCACTGGTGCTTTTCGCACATCTCCAATACTCAGCCTATATGTAGAGGCAAATGAGCCCTCACTGGAGAAAAGGAGGTTTGAATTAGGCTTCATGTACTCTCTGCGAATTAGGTCTGTTCCTGGTCACCCGACTCTGGATTGCATAGAACAAGTACACTTTGAGCAGACTTTTATAAATAAGCCTTCCATTGTTCCACCTCTCGCCATGAGAATTCGTTCTTCTGCTGAGTCCGTAGGGCTGGATGTGCTACCCCCAGTTGTGCAATGCTTGAACTCAGTAGCTCCTTGGGACCTCATGCCCATCCACTGTGAGTTGAAACTATCAAAATACAACAAGAAAGAGACCCCTAAGGAAGTTCTGAGGCAAGAATGTTTTGAACTCCAGGACCAGTACCGAGACTTCACAAGTTTTTACACTGATGGGAGCAAAACGGATTCCTATGTAGGCTGCTCAGTGGTAGGGCCTTCTGTGAAGTGTGTCCAGAGAATTAACAATAGTGGCTGTATTCTTTCCGCGGAGCTTTATGGCTTACTCCTTGCCATAGATCACATTCTCAAAAAGAAGATCCGTAAGTCAATTGTTTACACTGACTCACTTAGTGCTTTACGAGCTCTAGACACAACGGGGGATGTTCAAAATCCACTTGTTCTAGAAATAAGGAACCGGTTATTTTCAGCATCCAAAAGGAAGAAAGAAATAACATTATGTTGGGTACCTTCCCATGTTGGAATTCCTGGGAATGAGGATGCTGACCGTGCAGCGAGCACTGCTAAGGATCGACGAGTGGATCTGCACAGAATACCCTACAGAGATTATAGACATGCCCTGAAAAGGTCTACAAAGTGCAAGTGGCAAGAGGAGTGGAACCAAGAAATGAATAATAAGTTGCATGCAGTAAAACCTTTAATTCAGGAATGGGAGAGCGCACGTCATCGCGAGCGATTTTATGAGGTTGTATTATGTCGACTCCGAATCGGTCATACACGTCTTACCCATGGGCACCTTTTGCGAGGGGAGGATGCTCCAGAGTGTGAACACTGTCATGTACCACTAAGCATCCTGCACATTTTTCTAGTATGCCCTACGTATGACCGTGAACGTCACAAACATTTTGCACGAATTTACCAAGAGCATACCCCATTACATTTGGTTATTTTACTCGGTGACGAGCCACTAATACCACACAAGTGTGTTTTTAATTTTTTTAGAGATATTAGACTACTACACCAGCTATAATTTAACATGTTTCCTGGAATCATGCCCATGTAAGGATTTTTTTTTTTTTTTATATAACTCTGGTTTCCTGCAATAGTCATAGTTGTTTGCGCATTATAGCCTTGCATGCTGCTGCGCCACTAAACCTCAATCATCATCAATCATCATCATCAAAGTGTTTAAGATGCAGTAACTGGAGTAGAGTATTTAGGTTACGTACAAGTCTGGACTAGGGGCCTTCAGCCCCTAGTCCAGACTGGACTTGGGGGGGGGGGGGGAGGCCTTCAGCCCTCCCCCCCCAAAAAAAAAAAAAATTAAGGGGAAGGGGGGGGAGGGCGTTTTAGCGCTGCTTTGCGGATGTGCTTTTGAGACTCGTGTTCTTCCTCTCCTTCTTTGTCGTCGTTCTCCCTAATCTCAGGGTTTTAATTCATCATGTTCAATCACCACGAGCTCGTCTGCCCCCTAACATTATGCGAAACACTCTTTTTTTTTCCCTTGATTTTACATCCAGCGGCGCAATTTTAGGATATCTTTTACCAAAAGGGGGGCGGGGTGATGGGGGGAGGAGATGCTTTTAACTAATCCCCCCCCCCCCCCCCATAAAAGAATAAGAAAATCGTTTGACGATTACACGCGCGTTTAAGCAGCGGGAGCAAGGGCGTGATGTGTTTTTCCTCAAAATTTAGCGGGGAACTGAATTGTTGCATAGGTGACGTGACTTCAATGTTTTCGCTAAATTTAGCGGGAAACTGATTCGTTTACGCTCACGCCGTTGCGAAAATGGGGGACAAACCCCAAACAACTGCCTATGGTAAAAACAAAAATCTTAGGTACAGGTTTGCTTTAATTTGCATCCATTGTAGAGGGAATACCCTTACGAGCGTGTTGCCTGGCGCGATTCTGGCGGTGGCACAGCGGCTGATGTGAACCTCGAAATCTGAATAGAGTATTTTTTTATCAAATAAAGTGATAATCTTCGCTTCTTTTATAAGCGAGTGATCATAATGTCTCTAATTGAACGCAACAGACGACCAAGCTCTTCGAGCCGATCCGATAAGAGTCAAGCACCAAAGCCACCAAGGGGAAGTTTCAGGAGTGACTACGCCTTTAGCGCTTCTGTTCCGTCCTTGCGATCGGGTCTGTTATTTTTCTCAGAGTGCACCGAAATTAAAACGCCACGGAAAATTCTCGCCTGCTCGCACGCTCCCTCGGTTGGTTTTGTCCTCAGCTCGAAAGCAGCGGAGCAGGAGACCGCACCTTTCGCTCACAACTCGAATTGCAAAGCTTTTTTTTTTTCCTTCCTGCGGCCGTATTTAGCGTGTCCGTCATAAATTGCTACCAGTGTTGCAGTCCTGGAGCGGATTGGTCGCGACTAGTTCTCGCAGCAGCGAGATATAATCCTCCCCTGAGAACCGCGATCACTCTCCATAGTCTCGCCAAGACTCGTTCTCACGAGACCCACGCTAATTGGGAGCGGGATACGCGTCTCGTAATTTTCGTAAAAATAGCGCGCCTTCTCTAGCTTCGGCAGCTCCGCTAATTTTCCGCTAGCACCGCACATGTGCAGTAGTGTCATCAAATAACGACCAAAAAAAGTTCAAACTTCTGGTACGCCAACGCATCGCCGCAAGTTTGAAGCGTAATAAATAAATAGCGGGGAAAACCATCTGGAGTCCAATGCTTGCGCGGTAAAATCCGAGAGTTGTGCTTTAAACTGGCATATAGTACTGTATACGGCCTGTGTAGACCGCTCTATTTGCCCGATATGTGACCCTTACAGGTCGTTGGAGTCGCGACGAGACAAGGAACCTTGAGGTTCAAGGCTCCCGTGCGCGTGTTCACTGCTTTTTGTCGTCATGTTGATGCGAGGTGAAGAAAGACGGAAGCAGAACGCGGCAAATTGTAGGCGCTCACTTAGCTGGTCCCGAGAGAGAGAACGAAACAGAGAGTGACAAAAAAGCGGACAAAAAGAAGGCAGATGATTCATTAGGCGTGTTCGTTTATGCCACTACGACTTGAAATTGTTTAAGTGCTTGTGAACATTATTTTTAATGTTCATACAATGCACAACGTCGATGTTTTCGCGCTAAATAAAACACGGCCTTTTTAAACCAAACCTGTAAACCAGAAGAGAAAAAAAAAAGACCCAGTAGGCAAAGTAAATTACCCTGTTGCACCTCACTCTGCGAATAATTTTCTGAAAAAAAGAAAAGTTACTGTTAGCAAAATCTCGTATGTATTTGATACTTCCCTTAGGTTGAATCATAGCCACCTTTATTCTAGAAAACCTGTCAAATCGCGAAAGAACGTGGCCGCTTTAAAAAGGAAAGGGGATCAGAGATGAGAGCGCGTGCAGTGGGACTCTCAGGTGACGTCAAACAACGCCCAGCGTTAAAATACGGAAACACAAACGCGCTCCTTTTACAGCGAAGCTGCTTACGGCTAGGGCTCCGTGGATTTTTCGTGTACGTCAATAGAAATCGCAGCGCCCTCTCTTTGTCGTCGTTCCAAGCGCTTGCGTGCCTAGTTCCTTCCGCTCTCCCGCGGTGGCAGTCCCGTCGCACGTGTCTACTTTCCTTCGGGTGGCGGTCCCGTTGCGCGTGTCTATAGTCCGTTGCAACCTAAGAACGAAGGGCGAAAGTAAGACGGGCCGGAGAGAAGGAAGCAGACGGAACGCTGGAGAAGAGAAGGGGAAACCTCCTTCTCTCTTTAGCGTTCCGTCTGCTTCCTCCTCTCCGGCCCGTCTTACCCTCGCCCTCCCTTCTTAGGTTGCAACGGACTATAGTTTACTCCGGTTCATCGGGGCGGCGATAGTCGTCTACGCGAAGGTATATAAAAAATCAGAAAGACTAGTTGCCGTTCTCAATTTTCATTTTCACTTGTCCCTTCGTAATGGGAAGGCTGCGTATAGTCCGGACTCCCGAAGAGCCACGTGCCTACGAAGAGCAACGGCGGAAACGGCAACGAGAATGTCAGCGGCGGCGGCGGGCGGCAAACACCACCGTCATTTGCGTATGCTAAACAGCTTCGCTGGTGATCCACCTTCGTAGAGTAGAATGGCTTGTAGTTTCTTCTCATTTTTTTCTTAAGGGGGGGGGGGAAGAAAATTTAGCGTGGGTCGAACCGACTGCAAGCTTCGAAATGCTAGTACGGGCTGCCAAGACGGGCATGCAGTATTGATGGTGCAGAACGCACGTTACGAATGCACTGTTGAAGCTCGCGCCACCGAATGGGCGGTTTACACGGGACGCCATTCTGTTGGACGTTGCTCGCAGTGTATTTTCAGAACAATGCTTGACGACAACGTTTTCGGGTATTTCAGAAAGAGTGAACACCGCGCGTGCACAACGTTGATTGGTGCTCAATAAAGCTCCATCTTGTTTTAAAAGTAGCGCAAGGTGCGTCGATGAACGAGGTGCGTGCAACGTGCAGTCCTTGGGAAGATCATGGCGGCACAGCGCAGCACTGAGCTAGACTTCAGACGCCCTGTTGTTCCCAGAAGTGGCGCGCGGCACGTGTCTCGAGCATTCCCACAACAATGAATGGCGCCAGTTTTCCCAGGATAGAGGGGCCTTAGTGATCAACTGCTGCTAGCGCACGGGTACCCATAGCTTTGGCTTCGCTGCCTGCAAGAAATGCAGGAAGACGCACGTTTAACATTCATTCCACAAAATCAGAATCGTTCTTCTCGAAATACGATAAATGAGAGCTAGTTCTGAACATGCGCTCGGAACAACGTCAAACAATATGGCGTCCCGTGAATACCCTCTATTAGCGGCGAGATGTTTCGGTGGCGCCCTCGTTCGGTTACCTTTCGTGACGTCATTACCTTGCAAACAGCAAGTTCGATGGTGTTTGTAATGGGCATGGTGGAAGCCTGAAATCATAGCGCTCTCAAAGCAACACTGCCAACACCGTCAAAATTGAAGTTCTTACATTCCTTTTGTTTCCGTCGATGAGACATTCTTTGCTGACGTCATAGTCAGCATTCGGCCAATAGACCTATTGCTAAATTACCCAAGCATCAAGGAGAATGATGGGAATGTATGGACACACGCCACACGCGCTCGCCTTCCCCGTGTAAAAAATTCGAAGTAAAACACCAAAATAAAGCGTTGACAAGCGCGCGTGCAAATGCCATTTGTTTTAGACATTTGCTTTAGAAAAGCTACTACTGCTGACGCCAGCACGTGCAACGCGTGTAACTACACTCGGAGCATGCTCCCTGGCGCTTGGGAATTTCGCAAAAGGTCTATTGTGGTGGGCAGACCAAAGCGACGCTTTCGATCGCTCACGTCGCCAAATGGCGACGTGCGCAATCGAAAGCGTGGCTGTGGTCGGACTTCCACGATTGGCCGAATGCTGACTATGACGTCGGTAAAGGATTTCTCATCGACAGAAATAAGTGAAATGTACGACCTTCAATTTTGACGGTGCTGGCAATGTTGGTTTTAGAGCGCTAGGATTTCAGGCTTCCACCATGCCCATTACAAACACCATCGAACTTGTTGTTTGCAAGGTAATGACGTCACGAAAAGTAACCATACGAGAACGCAACCAAAACATCTCGCCGCTAATACCCCGATCCCATCGGGGTATTCAGTGACTCATTCGAAGCGCGGCGAACAGCGCTTTGAAATATGTACCCGGTGGCAGAATACCCCTAACCTAGTGATTACCTAGCTGGATTCAGAAAGCAAGCTATTCAGAGTAATGAAATAAAACCTATACTGCCCTAAGTTCTTGAAGTGACAAAGGCAGCTCCAAATAAAGCTCGGCAAAACGATTCAAGCCTGGTAGGCTTGAAACTGACAAAGAGCCTGCCAGGCTTGAAATGTTTCTTCAAGCTCGTTGTATTCTCTGGTGGCCATAGTTAAGTCGGCCGCTGCTCAGCGAGAGCTTACGGCGAGTCTCCACAACGCTTCTGCAACGTGCATTGCACAGCAGTGCATCTAGGTTGCACATATGCATGTACATTTTGAATGATCACGGAAGTGACGTATTGGCCTCTGATTTGTAGAGGTAGTACATGGAAATGTCCAGGCTAGCCATCCAGCAAGGTTCTAGTTTTTCTCTGAAAATAAATGGGGGCTCGTTCTGAGCCTGCGCTGTGAACACCGCGCTCAATTATGGCATCTGGTAAATACCAGGGGGGCTATGTTGCGCTTTTTGGACTCTCAGGAGACTAGGGAGAGGGAAGTGACGTCAACAACGCAGCAAATGCAGATTGGATGTTGATTTTGTTTTCTTCTGTCAACATCCAATCTGCGTTTCTCTAGTCGTTGACGTCACTTCCCTCTTCCAACTCTCCCGGGAGTCCAAAAAGCGCAACATAGCACCCCAGTCGTCCCTTCAAGAACTAGGGCAGCATTGTTTTGGTACACCAATTTTTGTTATAAAGCTGATTTTGACATTCGCAGTAATTCAAATAACGTAAACGACGCAGTCCCTTACGACTACCGCGCTGCATTAAGACGAACTCGGGACGTTGTAGGACGACGTCTCTTAGAAACCAAGGAATCAGAACGAAAAAATAAATAAATAGACATGGGTCTTTTCCATATTTTACCTTTTCTCGCAATTACTTTTTGGATAGGTTCAACATGGCATACAAGGGACGGTTGTTGTCGTTTCAGTTGATGGTAAAGAAATCGGCGTGAATCCCTGAAACGAGAATGACTCTGGCAAGAAGGGGTTCAAGACCGCGACCGAACACATGGTTCTGCGGACGTCTTTAAGATGTCCTAGCAGTCTATGGGTGTTTTGCGAGCGTGAATATGATATCTGCGCTGTCTGCGGATATTTTATGCGCAAGTGCAAGGGAGAAAAGGCCGGTAAAAGAGTTTCCAGTTTCCGAGAGAGAGAGAAAAAACCTTCCATACCCATGATGGCAGGTTGCATCTGTGATGATGTGAATACTGTACCAAACGAAAAAAAGAAACGGAGAAGAACGATAGCGCGCGGAGGAACAAGATGGGTCACGTGAGATGGGCTTATACTGCAGGGTAATATAAAAAAAAAACTCGGCGACAACTTTTCTTGGCAATGCTGCCAAAGCTACAGAGCCGAAGCACGCTGTCTTCTTACGCAGCTGAACACACTCCCCGGGTCTAAATTGTGTTTTGGCTGTAACGTAAATTGTAATCTTAATATTCGTCATTTGAATAATAAATGTCACATCACTATGAATCTTGAACAATAAAAATATAAAAATGAAATTAGTTTTCTAGTTACTAAAGATCTGGTAGTAGGTAACAAGAGAAAAGGGAGGTAGAGGAACAATACCATCTGTTGGGCTATACTCCGTTTCACCTTATGTTGTACCGCAGACAAGGCTAGAAGCGCGAGCTCATAGCGTTGGGAGGTACTTTTAACGCACGAGAGCTTGTGCCGCCGAGATGTGCCCTAGAGCAAGGAGCTCGCGCTTGTAGCCTTTCCTGCGGCACATCATAAGGTGAAACAGAGTATAGTTGGTTACACATGATCAGATAAAAGGAGGTAGAGGAGCACAGAACCACGAGATCATGAACAGCACGAGAGGGAACGATAAACCGACGCCATCGAAACGGACGGCCCCGGGATCTCTTCTTTAACAGATGGCATCTGCTCTGAGCCCGGGTATGGTTGGTTTTGGGTTTTTTTGGCGCAGCAGCATCGGGGCTATAGTGCGCCAGGAGCCCGGGTATGTCCGCTGGAAACGGTTTCATAGACACTATTAGCGGCGAGAAGTTGTGGTGGCGCCCTCTTATGGTTCCCCCTTGTTACGTCATTACCTTGCAAACAACAAGTTCGATGGTGTTTGTAAATAGCATGGTGGAAGCTTGAAATCATTGCGCTCTTAAAGGAACACTGCCAACACCGTCAAAATTAAAGCTCTTTCATTCCTCTTATTTCCGTCGATGATAATCCCCTTTCTTACGTCATAGTCAGCGTTCGGCCAATCGTGGAAGGCCGACCACAGCGACGCTTGTGTTCGCTCTCGGGGCTAATACATAGCTTGCACTGACGTCACCCAGTACCCAGCAATGGCGTCCTTTGCACGTGCGGCCAGCCTTCTACAGAATAAAGAGCACGATACAAAACGCTCGCGGAGGCGCGTGCAAACCTACCTTCCACTGCATTAATGGGACGCTTAGTACCTGGGAATGGCGACTAGAATGACGTCACGTGAGAACTATGTATACTTCGTCTCACCTTAGTATGGACTATTGTTGGCCGCGCGTGCTAAAAGCGCGAGCTAGTCGCTTTGAATGAAGCCGCGGCGGCTGCACGAGCGCTCGTGCAGCAAGTGCTCTAGTCTAGAGCCACTACTCTAGTCAAGGCAGTCAAGTCTGGCCGCTCGCGCTAGCACAGCCTTCGCGGTTACCCCCCATTCACACTGGAAGCGGATCCGCGTTCGCGAAGCGGTTGCGAACGCGGTTGTATAAGGATTCAGTACAATTGCACGCGCATTTGAAGTCATCAAATGCGCGTGCAATTGTACTGAACCCTTATACAACCGCGTTCGCAACCGCTTTGCGAACGCGGATCCGCTTCCAGTGTGAATGAGCCTTAGTCCATGCTAGGGTGAGACGAAGTATAAAGAGCTGTATAGAGTGCTTGCCTTGAATGCCGACAACGAAACCAAAACTGAAAACGAAACCAAAACTGAAAACGAAACCAAAACTGACGTAATGAAAGCCCGGATGCTTGGCGGAGTGATACATGGGCAGGAGCTCCGCCCCCCCCCCCCCCTAGCATTCCCTTCATTGCCAAGAAAAGTTGTCGCCGAGTATAAAATACCTGGGTAGTGTTGGGAACGGAGCGGCTCGCCTGAGGCGCGTGGCATTGATCGCGACAGGTGTCGACACCGGCGCGTTACCCAGAAGGTGTGCGCATGCGCGGCTGCAGGCGCGAAAATATGAATTTTTGGTGCCGCTTTGGTAGAGTGCACAGAGGATTTCTGATGCAGCTACGACCTGCCAGTGGTTGTACCTACACGGCATCAATTACGCTGCGCCACGACCGTCGGAATTATGATGCTTCAATGTATTGGACGGCACAAGCTACATTACTCTGCCTTCGCATAAAAACAATTGCGACTTTAAAGAAGCGGATTGCAAGTTGTTGCAGCGCAGACTTAGCTGCGACTATCTCTGCTCAAGAGGCACTGTAAGCCTTTCGGTATGGGCATAACGCCTGAATCACAGTGACCCAACTCTCCAGAGTTAAATAAAGAAACAAACAAACATAACTTTCGGTTCGTCGGATGGGGAGCATTTTAAATGAAATGCCCATTTTCTTGGTTGCAAAAGGCCAAACATTGGATATTTGGTGGGGATATCTGAAACTCAAAAGCAGGTTTTTTTTTCCTATTTTATTTTACGGTGGAACGAAACGGCACATACAAGCCGAGATTTTGTTTTATGTCTTTAAGTATGTTAGGTTAACTTCTCTGTTTTGTTTTTTTTTCTGCCCGCCTTCTTCTTCGTCTTGACCTTAATCAGCTCGCTTCACTTGTCACTGATTTTTGTGTTCATTTATGCGACAAACAACCGAAGCGACGGTCAGAAGGGGTGAGAATCTTATATTTCTTCATGGTTGCCACGACTATCCGAGGACCACCTGACGTTCACTTGTAAGAAATGGCTTATAAGCGCTTTGGCATTCAACTTAAGTGCAAAAACTGAGACAACGTGGCATGAAAAATTAGTGCTTTTTCATGCCAATTGGCATGAAAAAGGACTACTTTTTCATGCCACGTTGTCTCACCAGCCACGTTGTCTCACCATCCGCGTTTACCATCCGCAAATTCAGAACACACAAGATGCAAAACATTATTCGATCGAACACACGTAACTATGGAATCGTGGTCGGCTTACCAACGCGCGCACCGCTCAAAGTGAAAAAAAAAAGAAGCAATAGCGTCGTCCGATTTCAAACGCATTTTCCGCCAAACATGGAGGGCTGCGCGATTTTTTTTAGGGTAACTCGACTACAGCGCCGCCACAAACTGTCAATACACGCGCCGTCACGAGCTCCCGTTGCCGAGCCGCTCCGGTCCCAACACTACCCCAAGTATTACGCGAGACAAAAGCGCGAGCTATTTGCTTTGGGTGAAGCCCCCGCGGCTGCACGAGTGCTCCTGGAGCCTGTGCTCCAGTCAAAGCAGTCGAGGCTACCCGGTCGCACTTGCAGTGCCTTCGCAGTTTGTCCGTGCTAAGGTGAAACCACGGTGGGATATGGCGACGTGGGCGATCGAAAGCGTCGCTCTGATCGGCCTTCCACGATTGGCCAAATATTGACTATGAAGTCAGCAAAGGATTTTTCATTGACGGAAATAAGAGTAATAAAAGAGTTTCAATTTTGACGGTGTATTCAGTGTTACTTCCAGAGCGCAATGATTCCCAGCTTCCACCATGCTAATTACAAACACCATCCAACTTGTAGTTCGCAAGGTGATGACGTCACGACAGGTAAACATACGAGGGTGCCGCCAAAACATCTCGCCGCACTGGTAATTTACTGTAAACGACTTTATTAGGGGCGAAACTCCTTAAGGTGTATCCACATGACGGACCGGGCCGCGGACCGATTGATCACGTGGTGCGCGGCCCGAAGGCCGCCCGGCTGCAATGAGCATCCACACGGCGGACCAAAAGAGCAGACGACAGAGCGAGCGGGCCGGTCTAACCCTCGACCTCACAGCTCCGCCAAACGCATGCAGCGAGCTGCTTTGAGGCTATTTGTGAGGAGCCAAGATGGAGGTTGGACGAAAGAGACGTTTGGCCGCGGTGGCCCTGGCGTTGACTATTGAGGACGAGGAGGACTTAAGTGAACCGAAAAGGGCAATCCCACAGAGCGGGGAATCGCTCCACGAGCGCGATGAAGTAAAAAGTTGCATCGTCGCACCATACCGCCATCGTCGCACAACAAAAGGTTCTTCTTCGTCTTCAACAGTTGGCACCAAAAGAAAACGACTTTGGATTTGGATTCCAATCTAAACAACAAAAGTCAGCTTGTTGCCAGACTTAGCGCTTCAATTATACTAAAAACGCCGCGGCCCGCCGCCAAGATCCGGGCAAGAAAAGTCGCTTGGCATTTCTCAGATGCGCGGGCCGCGGACCACCGGCGGACCTCAAATAACGGTGACGTAAGATCACGTGATGCGCAGCCCGCGGACCAAAACAGCGATTAGGTCCGTCGTGTGGATACACCTTTAGGGGCTAGCCATGTCCGTCCGCCGTCCGCCGTCCGCCGTAGGCCCGGCGTCGGGTGCTCGTGCTTCTGCTCGTGAGATCACGTGCTCACGAGCACGTGAGCACATGCTCACGTGCTCGTGTAGGGCAAAAAAAAATTGAAAAAAAAAGATGAAAAAAATTATGAAAAAAGAAAAAGAAGAAAAAAAAGAGTAGGGCTTCTGAGATACCATCCCATCTGTCTGCTTAAAAAAAGAAAAATAAAAAAACCACACATTCTCCTACTGACATGAAGGAAAAGGCTCAAAGAAAAAGAAGAAAAAAAAGAGCAGGGGGTTCTGAGATGCCATCCCATCTGCCTGCTTAAAAAAGAAAAAGAAGAAAACCACACATTCTCCTATTGACATGAATGAAAAGGCTCGGCATGCTGCGGCTCGGCGTCTACGCAGACAAGCACCACCAGAACTTCGCCCCAAGCAACATCATTCACCACGTGGAGATGCGGTCAATTTTTTCGAGGGCTCAATATTTTGCGAATTCCGCAAAGTGCGATTTTCAGGAATATTTCTCAGGCTCGGAATTTCGCGAATAAGGGTTGTATGCTATGCATCTCTTACCATAGAAAGACGTATTCGCAGGACCTATTTTTCTCGATAATGTACAAGTCGCGAAAACCGCGAAAAGTAAGTCCTCGAGAAAATTAAGTCATTTACACCATGCACCATTCCAGTATTTACAAGTCCTCAGCAGCACGTAGATCGAAAGCTGGCGCTGCAGAGCTCAGGGATCCTGGGTTCAATCCCCACCCCTGCCCGTTTCGATCTGGATGAGCATCATACCGGCGTGCGGTCGTGCATCACTACTGCGCGGTGCACGTTAAAGATCCCAGGCTAGCGGTTTCACTGCACTAGCTAAATTTCTCATCAACAGCTGGGAGACTCGTCGCCCGTTGAGGCGCAGTAAGTCCCGTCTGTATCACGGTGTCTGTATAAACATATACACACACACACACACACACTAAGTCCTCAGCTTAGCGTGCTATTTATTTATTTATTCACATACCTACATTTCGCCCAGAGGGCATTACAGTAGGCGGGTAAACAACACAATTTCACACACAAAATGTAAAAAAAAAATGAAACTGGAAAATAAGTAACATACAAAATATAAGAGTGCCTTCAATAATGTAACAATGGGCGACAGACAATGTAAGACGTATGCCACCTGCATAAACTCACGCATGAAAAAGACAAGTATTCATTAGACAGAAATACCGTACAAATTTTAGGCCTGAAGGTGATTTCGTAAAGCTACAAGGAATTTGTCATCACTTGCAACTTGGATGATATCCCGGGGAAGCTGGTTCCAGGTTTGTATAGTGCGGGGAAAAAATGAATTCATGAAAGCATTTTTACGGGCAGGCATTTCTCTTATCTTTAGTGTGTGGTCAAGACGTCGCGAGACGTATGTAGGCGGCATCAAATACACATCTTTGTTCAATGGCGTTTGGTTGAAGTATACGTCTCTCAAGAAAGAAATACGAAAAAATGCGCGACGCGATGCAAGCGTAGGCCAGCCAAGGAAATCTTTTATTCGCGTAAAGGCTGAACTCCATGGGACGAATTATGTGACAAATAACTGGCGAACGTAATGCTGCTCGGAAATACGTAACTGTTCTTAACAAAACGAGCAGCGCGGTTCTGTATGGCTTCGAGACTGCCTATCAGATTTTGAGTGAAGGGGTCCCATACCGTACTACCATATTCGAGAATAGGACGGACATTTGTGCTGTATAAAAGTTCTTTCACATCTTGGGGAGCCTGCTTAAAATTTCTCCTAATGAAGCTATCTCCTCAGCCAAGCACGCGCATCTTTGTCGCTTCGGTGAGCGAGAAATTCACGCTCCATACGCACAAACACTGGAAATATATCCGGCCAGCAGCCCTTTTTTGAAAGGTCTATAGTCCAGTGTCTGCTCTGTGGGCGCCGCCATGTTTGTATATGCTGACGCTGTGACATAATAGGGGGCGGCGCTTTTTGCAAGACTCCGTTTTTTGAAAACCTTCGCATATATCGTAGTGCAAGAACGTCAGAAATGTATAGTCGCAAAGCTCCAAGAACAACGCCGATGCAAAGGGTGCTGTAAAAAAGCAAATATCTTGTTTTATGCGCAGCCCATTTCTTCACGAGAGCCTGCGTATGAGATTATTTCCCAATTTATCGCTGGGGGCTGGGATTTCGGACACTGGTAAGCAAACCTTACTGTTTGAATATGGCTTTAGACAAACACAGACACGTCAAAGTGCAAGGTGCTTTAGAGCGGCTTAAAAACCCTTGATATGGTTGTCTTGCATGTAGCGTCAAATGCGCCAAAACACGAGGACCGCGCGTCGTGTGGCACTTGTAATCAATGGACCTTTTGTAGAAACATCGGTTCGAGAGTAAATGGTTTTTGTACCCTCTCTCTCTCTCTTCCTTCTGGCCGAGCAGGGAGGGAAGGTGGTTTCTTTGTTTCGATTTCGGGGCAGAAGTCGACGATGGGGACAAAGCCGAGCTTCCTTCAATACCCGCTGAACATGGGAAAAGCGAAGGAGAGGAGAAAACAAAGACTCACACTCCTGGACTATCAACCTTTTAATGAAAAACTTCTTCTCTCGGATAGTCCAGCAGCGTGAGTCTTTGTTTTCTCCTCTCCTTCGCTTTTCCTCTACGTTCAGCTGGTATTCAAAGAAGCATGTCAAACCAACCAGCTCAGCTCCAGGCCGTCACAACATAGGCGAGGGGGAGCCGTATCTAGGTCACAACGGCTCAACGGGCGAATAGGATGTGGCTGATGTTTTGGGTGTTAAACGGGTGGGAGAGGCCTTGCGCGCATGTTGTTTTCTAGCCACTTAGTCTCAAACCCAGCTGCGTGTCTAGATAGCAGCACATATTCGCCAAAAGTCGGATTGTCAGAACAGCACCAAAAATTAGGAGTCCTTGACCTGGCATCCAAGATTCTTATCGCGCAGAGCTTTCCTTCGGCCCTTCCGCGCTTGTTTGCCCACCAAAAAGGAGTGCATAGCACCGCTTCTCAGAAGCTCCGCATGATGGTGCTGATACAGAATTCACCTTTTTAGGAAATCACCGGTTCGAGATTTTTGGGCAGAGAACGTGTGTGCACACCTCGAGCGCTCTCATGTCAAAACGTAAAGTCAAATTTGTCGTTAGTTGTTTATACAGCAGGAGGTTAGTCTGCCAGAACATGGCGACATTGTTACTCACTGTAGATGAGAAATTTAGCCAATACAGTACAACCGCTAGCCTGGGGTCTTTAACGTGCACGACGCAGTAGTGATACACGACCGCACGCCGGTACGATGCTCACCCAGATCGAAACGGGCAGGGGTGGGGCTCGAACCCAGGATCCCTTGGTTCTGCAGCGCAAGCCGCTCTCATGAGATCTCGCTTGAAAGCATGCCATGGTCGCTCGTGGATTATCATAATTTCGAACGTTAAAAATGTGCACGCGTATTCGTTAACAATGCGAAGGATGAGGCGCGCGACCGCGTTGAGACGCGGATTCAGGTGCGGCTCAGCTCGTGCACTAACTCTCGGAGTGCTTTCTTTCGCTCATTTTTTGCTATATTAATGGTATATTCGGCTGGTCGCTTTTCAGCCTCTTGGAGCGCTCTGAAAAGCCGGTGTGCATTCGGCTGGTCGATGCCAGGCGCTCCAAGTATATTCGGTGGTTCTTTCGGAGCGCTCTCGAAGCTCCGACTCTCGCCGTCCTCCGAATCGGAGCGGTTTGAAGCGCTCTGACTTGGAAGTGGGAGCGCGCGAGAGATCCGGCTGCCGACCGGTCACGTGACTCCAGCCATTCCGCCATTTCGCTTTTGTGTTGGAAGCGGACGGCGAGAACGCGGCTACTCCGCAGAAAGAGGGCTGAAAAAAACAGCCGTCAGTCTCGACGCCGTCACCGTTGTGTTGTGCTCCCCGAATTGAGGTGAAATGTCGTTGAAACGAAGACGCTTAATGTTAGGGGTGGCACCGTCAGTGCTGCTGGCGAAGCTAGCAGACAGCGACAACACCAGCAGCTCGGACGACGACGACGAGGGTCGTGTTTACGAAGTGAAGTTTGCCGAGTTGTTTGATGCACCTTGTACGGTGCCCAAGGTCAAGGCTTATGTTTCTATAGTGCGAACCTACTCGGACAAAGCGGTAAGAACAAAAATACGAGAGTTTTCAAGCTGTAATGTTGTCTTTTTTTTTATAGTTTCGCAGGAACTTCCGCTTGGCACGGCTGGCTTGCGATGACCTTATCAGCGTCCGCGTTGACGGCTGCCATTTTTCAAGGATTAACGGATGGATGGATGACTGAATACTGCTGAACCCTTTGAATCCGAGAAGCAAAAGTTCCGCTAGAGGGCGGCTCGCGCCGTCCACTAGTGGCGCAGGCCACCCTCTATCCGCTAGGTTTGCCGCTCTGAAAAGTTGAGGAGCGTTCGGCTGGGCGCGCCGATTCTCTCGCTCCGATGCGGAGGCGCTCCGAGATCTGGTAGCTCCGACTCGGATAATTGGAGCGCTCGAAAGTGACCAGCCGAATATACCATTAGGCTGCGGTCCCACGGCAGCCATCTTGAACAAGGCGTTAGTTAAACCAAAAGATGGCGACACGCACCCGTGGGGTGGCCGAAATACTGGTTCACAATGGGATGGCTCCAGCACCATCACGTTCCCATCGTGGCCTTGCTCGCGCTGCTGCCAGCTGTGCTCAGCTGGTTCAATAGCGTGGCCCAGCAAACTCATGTATGCGAGAATGTCAGGCTGATACTATAGACGTTTCCAATGTTTACAAAATCACAGTCCAGCGTGCGATCTTCACAGCCCAGCACGTGCGTGTTCGTCGCTTCGGAAAGCGAGCAAAGCACGCGCCATACGCACAAACACTAAAAATGGCACCGGCCACACGCTCCTTTTTGGAAAGGTCTATAGGGACATGAGGTTCGGCGGTTGCCACGGGCTTGCGCAATAAATTTTACCAAGAAGGAATCAATTGTTGATTGACGTGTCAATATTCTGTCAATGAAAGCTTTTTCTGCAGGAATGCACGCTCAGTAAACTCAATCTTCCAAGACACCAGTGGAAGCGGACGTCTAGTAAACTGATTCGCGATTTACGGTATTTACCTCGCCATTATAATGACGACTGAAAAGTGACGTCACGAAATATTGGGTTTTACGGGATGCGAAAGATGTTGTAAAGGTTGTTACATTGTAGTTCCCAGAAAACAAACGGACGTTGCAATATTTTCGGAAGTACCGACACACAATATGTTGTAAATACAGTTCAAGAGGCATATGATGAATAGCATCAGTATAAATAGGAAGACGTTTATTTTTGATGAAGGCGCTATGATTGAGTGGCGTTTAGCGACGGCAAGTGATGAGCGTTCGGGAATTTCTAAGTTCACATGATTGCTAACTATGGACATGCGGACAATGAAGACCTGTTTTGTCGGGAGATGGAGTTGCGGTGATGACCTGATATCGGGCGACTCGTGGTAGACGAATAAGCAAGTTTCTTCTCAGCGAATGGTAAGCGTCAAGTGTCCCAGACAACACCCGACATCCTCAGGACGTCCTCAAAAGGTACAAACGTCCTCACGGTTTTCAAGACGTCCTCAAGACATCCTGAGAACGTCAGTCGCTGGATCATCCTAGAAACGTCTTTCCGAGGACTTATTGAGGACGAAGGATTCAAAGTTAGAGGTAAATATACGTCCTCAATTTGATTGCGTTATTAAAAAAAAATTAATGAAATGGCGGTAGTAGACACGGATCATGTTTACTGCTAACCTAAATTTTACATACAAATTATTACACGTAGTTGTGTAAGTTTAGGGCATATTTTAACTATAATTTTGATCAAATAATTCTTTATTAAAACCAGGACGCACTACAATTATTATTAGTTTTGTATTTGCGCAGTATTTCGGAATTCAGTTCCATTGGCAACATTCATTCTAGGTGGCGCAAGCTACCGCCTACTACAAGGCGTACCGTTATTGGAATTATCCACCCATCTGAGAGACCCAAGCAAGCTAAGCCAAGCCAGGACATAAACAGAAATAGCCTCGAGTAGGGAGCCTTCATGTGCGCACGGGGAAACAATGAGAGGAACAAAATGGCGGTAGAAGAGGGTGTGGGAAAGGGAAACAGGCAGTGGGCATCACTCTATGCGAAGCACACATGAAGGCACCCTAGCCTCGAGGTTGATGATGGCTTGATAATATGTTTGCTTGGGCTAGTTGTTAATTCATGCTTGTATGGAACAGCGCAGATACAGTCACAATCACAGGCACACAAGAAGGCAAAGACTCGCAGCGCTGACTAACAACTCAGTGATATATTTCTTCTTCCTCAAATCGTCATCTTCTTCTCCTTCACCGTTAATGAGAACATTTGAAATTTTTAAACGCCAGAAACCAAATAGCCAATAAACATTAATAAATAAATAATTCATAAATAAACAAATAACAATTAAAAAAACTATTTTTTTTTTTTAAATTTCAAAAAAAAAAATTTAAAGTTTATTTTTAATTTTAATTTATTAAAAAAAAATAATTTCTTAAATTTATTTTTTAATTTCTTTTGTTTTTTGTTTTGTTCATTTTTAGTTGTCATTTATTTATTTATTTATTATTTACTTTTTAATGTTTATTGGCTATTTGGTTTCTGGTGTTTAAAAATTTAAAATGTTCTCATTAACGGCGAAGGAGAAGAAGATGACGATTTGAGGAAGAAGAAATATATCAAAATAATTTGATGGCCTAGTTGGTTAAACATGATACACACAATTAGCGCGACAGGGGACGAACACAGGAAAGAAAGAGAAGACAGGACAGAGCGCTACTTACAACTGACGTTTTATGAGAGGAAAGAGGAAGACAAAGATGCATTTAAGACTAAAATCACACAAATAGGAAAAGAAAGAGAAAACAAAGGGTAGCAGTAAGAATAACCAGAGAGAAAGTATTTACAAAAATCTACAAAATTATTTAAAAGTATTAAGTGACAAGCTGGTGGAAAAGGTTAAATTAAGGCAGAGGAAAGGAAAGAGAAGAAAAGGAAGAAGAAAAAGTCAGAAAAAACTACTACATATTCAAAGAACAGAATAGAAGGGAAGGAAGAGAAAGATTAAAACAAAAAGAAAAAGAACAGATCTGAAGCCTTTCGCACAAAAAAATGCCTATACAAAATGCAAGTAGTGAAGTTCTTTTGCTGACAAGTTCACCGATGGAGCACTAACGCACACATCCCCTCTGGTGGCTATAACTTGGGCTTCCAATATTTCTCTTGTTCTTTTGTCAACGGATCGTCGCAGGATCAATGTTCGATCAAACAACGGATGACACCCACAATCCCTTGCATGCACGGCTAAATGCCCCGATGGTGCAGACCTGAGAGACAGATCATGTTCTCTTAGTCTAACATTAATGCACCGTCCTGATTGCCCCACATCTGACTTCCCACAAGATAATGGGATATCGTAGACGACGCCGCAGCAGCAGTTGACGTATTGGTGTGTATGCTTCACGCTGCATTCGTCGTTCCGGTCTTGCGGGGTATTTATCCGGGGGCAGAGCCTTCTTAACTTGTCAGGAGCTGAGAGTACCACCTGTACTTGGTATTTGCTGGCGACTCTCTTGAAGTTATGCGAGATGCGGTGGATGTAGGGTACGACCGCTGGTCGGCGTCTTCGCTCTACACTGTTTTTTCGAGTACGCTTTGGTTTCAGCAACCCTTCCACAACTTCTGACATGATGGTGGCGGGGTACCCTGAATTCTGTAACCGTGACACTTGGGCATTGAAGCTCTGTCCTGCTGAATGCATACATGATTTTTTCAGGGCCGCCGTCAGACAGTTGGAAACAATTCCTCTTTTAATGAGTTTGGAGTGTGCCGAATCATACGGGAGTAGTCGTTTTTTGGATCTTGGCATGTACATCCAGCATACATGATTCGTCTGAAAAGTGAGCCGCAAATCGAGAAATTGAAGGTTGCTGTTAGTCGGGAACTCGTGTGTGAACTGAAGCCCCTCAGCTCTATCAAGAAATACGCTTTTGATGGTGTCATAAAGGGAACTGTCGTTTGATCCTGGTGAGTCTGTAAGCAGCACGAGGTAGTCATCAACATATCTAAATATGCTTGCTACCTGGGGTGGTAATCTTTGTAATATGGCTCTGTCACATTTTGACAGAAAGATGTCGCACAACACCGGAGCCACACACGACCCAATGCAAATTCCTTTCTTTTGTGTGTAGATCTTTTCCGAAAACGTGGCCACTGTGGATCTCAGGTAGAAGGTCAAAAGTTCGAGGAAAGACTCCACCGGGATGCCACAGTTATTTTGGAAAGGCACAGCTCCATACGAGTCCACACACTCGCTTACCGCCTCAAACAATTTTCTGTGCGGGATTGAATAGAATAAATCCTCGACATCTAGAGAAAATCCAAAGCGCGCTTGCGAAGAATTGCTCTTGAGGTATAGAATGACATCCTCAGAGTTGTGTACCAAAAAAGGGTCGTCCAGTTGAAGGATAGACAAATGACGCAAAAGGAACCGCGACATTTGGCCCTGCCAAGATCCTTTTTCCGTGACCACCACACGAAAGGGGCATCCTTCCTTGTGCGTTTTGGCTGTGAAGAAGAGGTCAAGTTGGTTCTTTTTAGAAGCCGTGATCTGCTTCCTTAATTGGTTTAAGTCCAGTTTCTGGCATAGTTGAAGAGCCTTCGCCTTGACAGGTTTGGTCTTAAAATCAGGCAATTGGTCGAAGTTTTTCCCTATAGCCGCAGTGGCCTTTTCCAGGTAAATGTCCCGAGGGGCGACTACAAAACCCCCTTCTTTGTCAGATACCAAAAGGGTGAGGTTATTCTGGTGGAAGTGATTCACAGCCCTCGATATCATCACCTTACTCTCACATTTAGAGCCCGCTTTCAACAATACATCAACGCACTCTTCAATGCATCGGGATCTGTCAGCTTCTGGGGCTTTGTCGGCGATGTCGTGTACAGTAGATAGCATGTGGAAGTTGTGCAATTTCGGCATGGTGCAAAACTTGGGACCCTTCTCTAGAAGATTGCCAATCGCAGTGGGAATGCGCGCATCTTCCAAAAAGGTGACAGCCTCACCTTGCCAGCTCTTGTTTACAGGTCGAAGATGCTTCAGATGTGGTACGTAGGACCACCAGAAGAACTCTGTCATCTTGCTAGCTATTAGCAGATAATTCTATTTTTGTGATTTTAGTCTTAAATGCATCTTTGTCTTCCTCTTTCCTCTCATAAAAACGTCAGTTGTAAGTAGCGCTCTGTCCTGTCTTCTCTTTCTTTCCTGTGTTCGTCCCCTGTCGCGCGAATGAACCTTTTGTAGAAATACGCGGTGCGCATGCGCGGAGTATTTGATGCGCCTGGGCTCGAGAGTATCTAGTTCCAAACAATCCGCCATCTTGCATTTCTCGCCTTTGAGCGGTTTCGTTGTGTCGACCTCGGGGCGGAAGATTACGCACGATGGGGACAAAGGTGAGCTTGGGGAAGCCGTACATCGCCTCAATGGGTGAACAGGATGTAGCTGACGTTTTGGGTGTGGAACGGGTGGGAGAGGCCTTGGGCGCGCGTTGTTTTCCAGTCACCTAGTCTCGAACCGATTCGCGTGTCTAGGTGGCAGCACATATTTGCCAAGAGGTTCATTGTGTGTATCAAGAAATATATCACTGAGTTAGTGCTGCGAATCTGTATATTCGCGCTGTTCCATCCAAATTGATGATGGCAGCAATGCAAGGCAGTGACAAAGGTTAGTGTTTTTTTATATGTAGTACTTCTTCGAAATGGCGGAAAGCAGTGAACGGCAATTTCGGAGGGAAAGATGCCGGCGCTTAAACGAATGCTTCGAGCTTATCAACTGTGCGAAAATAGACTCGGTAGCAAGGGCATCTTCCTCGCACGAACAGCAACCGCCCCAACCATATCCTCGGCGGTGTGTTTTTTTCCTTAGTTCGATAAAGATGTGTGTGTGTGCCGTACCAACGTTTTCTGCTGTGTCTGTCATCACAAATCAATGTTTCAGGGGCAGTGAAAGCAAATGTTGTTGTGCAAACAAAGCTGACGTGGAGACCATCATCAAAGTGTGGCTGCGCCACGCTGGAGAGAAACTGAAAAAGCTGCAGTCAAAAGCCGGAGATGTTCGACATGATGGTAAGTTTCTCACATTATCTGTTTTATTATGAATGCTTTTGGAATTGATTTTCTTCTAGATCCTGCTGACTATTCGGACTAGTGCTGGCCAAGATGCGAAGTCAGACTGCATGACTGGTGCAGACATTGATAAAAGTCATGTAGAACATTTGCTCTCCAATAAAGTATTTCTTGAACAAGTTACCTTTGTTTGCAATATTGAAAGGCATGATCATGCTCATAGCTACAGGCTAAGAACATGGGGCAAGGAAAGACGCAGAGGAGAAAGCAGACGGGATGCTGGAGGGGAGAGGTTTTCTTCTCTCCTCTTCAGCATTCCGTCAGCTTTTTTCCCTCTTTTCCTTGCCCTATGTTCTTCCTCTCACTGACTAGTATCTAGAATTAGTGTGTGAATTTCACTTTAAAATTGTACACAACAATGAATTTCTTTCTGCAGGCATGTTCAGGTTCAAAATTCAGTTGGAGAAAACTAAGAAACAATAAAAAATGAAAGCATCCTAAAGGCCCGTTCCCACTCTTGCAACCGAGTGCGACCGAGGGAGACAAGACCGGTTTTTAAGCCTGTTACGACGTCTTAGAACCAGCTCCGCAGCAGCGCATCCGGTCCTAAGACTTCGCAAGAGGCTTAAAAACCGGTCTGGTCACTCTCGGTCTTACTCGGTTGCATATGTGTGAACGGCGCTTAACAGCTCAGTGAACAGCTACACCTGCAGTGCATTGTCCTAAAAATGTACTAGAAAAATCCTTGGCTGCCCTCCTGAGGACGTTCTGAGGATGTCCTGGGGCCGGACAATAGGACGTTTTTAGGATGCTTCCAGGATCATTTGAGGACATCCTCAGGACATCATAATGTCCTAAAAATTTTGTCCTGAGGACATCCTGGGGATGTCCAAGTGTTGTCTGGGTGTCAAGCACAGCACATCGCTACCGACGTTGTCGACGTTTCGAGCACTTACCGCTTTCGACAAAAGTGTTGGCACCTGGGCTAACTTTGCGGAAAGACTCGAAGTCTTCCTCGAGTCTAGCGCCATCATGAACAGTAACTGAAAACGATCCACTATTCAGTCGGTGGGTGGCGAAACGTATCCGCATCTGCGGAGTCATGGTCGATGCGTACTGTAAGTGATTGGAAGTTTACACGATGCATGCCTCGACGTCCAAACGCGTCATCGACGTTCTACGCTCTCGTTTCGCTACTTTTGGCCTACCGAAAATACTTTTCTCTGATAACGCGCCGAATATTCTTTCAAATAAAATATACAAGTTTTTGAGAAGCATCAGGCACCACATTAGTGCACCATACCATCGTGCAACTAGCGGGCTAGCAGAACAGATGGTGTGTGAAACGAAAAAAACCCTTAAAGCTTACGGAAGAAGCAGTTCAGTGAAGAATCGCCAGGTTCTTGTTCCGGCAGCACGCGACGGTCTCATCTTCCACGAGAAAAACACCCGCCGAAGCAATGTTCGGCGGACGAAGAGCCACACCCCTCGACCTCATGACACTATGGGCTACGAACGAAGATCGAGAGATTCCCAGATCGGGAGTAATGGCAGTTTATTCGATCGGACAACTCGTCTACGTGAGGAATTCCAGCGGAAGTCCGGCCTTTCATGTAAAACTTGAGTAGAAAAGGCTCCATGTTCTTTGACCAGAAGGTGTCATCCCTTTGAATACGTTCGATATATCAATGCCATTGAGTGTAAATATAACGAAATCACAAAACTCTCCTTGTGTATTGTGTAACTGCCCTTGTATTTGGTAGCAGAAACTACGATGGTGATTTGGACCTTTCACACCAGGCTACTTTTTTTTATTTTTCGCCTCATACTCCTTTGCGGTTTCGGTAGGCTATAAGAATCTTTTGGAACGGGGACACTTTACCTCAACGAGGCCATTTGTTCCAAGCAGTCGATCAGGGGATGCAGCATCCTCATTGATTCCACCATATTCTGTTGCGGGTGAAGAAAAGTCTTTGGGTACACGATACTTGAAACAAGTCTGGCACTGTACGTTGTGGTTCGATACCCACTAATGTCGTCGTCCTTAAAGAGCCTCATCATTTAATCATTACCTCGTCACCTCATATTGCTCTTCATCAACAGTACAATAGGCTACCGCCAAATTACAATTCATGAAATGAAAAAGTGAGTCGTTCAGTCCATCATTATGTTTATTATTTATATAATGTTATTACGTTACATTACCTCGAGACGATCGACGTCCATCGTCGATCTTCAAATATACCTGTATATAAATTAGACGCGCAATCATAAAGAACACAGCGTGCCGCCTCTTTTCTTTGGATCTTTTTGCAACCAGCGCAAGCTGGCGTTCTCGGTTAGAACGGTCACTCATAAAACCCGCGTTTCTCATACCTGGCCGCTTCCTCCTCTCATCATGTGTAGTTGGTTATAACTAAATAAGCTATAATAATGGTGTATTATTCATATTAAGTTTCAGTTACAGTCAGGGGAAAGGAGGTTTGCGGGAACTATACTTCGTCTCACCCTAGCATGGACTAACCGCGAAGGCTGTGCTAGCGCGAGCGGCCAGCCTTGACTGCCTTGACTAGAGCACTTGCTGCACGAGCGCTCGTGCAGCCGCCGCTGCTTCATTCAAAGCGACTAGCTCGCGCTTTTAGCACGCGCGGCTAACAATAGTCCATACTAAGGTGAGACGAAGTATAGAGCCGCGAAATGAGCTGTGCTTAGAGTGTCGGCACTTCGTTCCCCTACATTGTTGTGGGCGGCGCCATTTTGGTGCTTGTGCAGAGCAGACGCAACTGCCGATCGTCTTGATTCAAAAGTGCGACTTCCTCAGCATTAGATTCGGTGTTAGGAGGCTCATGTAATATTGCTTTGCTTTGTCGCGAACTGTTTAAACATTTGTGGAGGACGAAAAAGCGTTTCTTGTGATTTCAGATAAAGCTTCAGATAACTGGCAACCATGATTTTAAGCCACAATATGGCCAAGTGTCGCTACTCTGAAGCGTAGCTAATTTAGTGGCACTAGCGGGAACAATGAGGAAGAGGCAGGCGTCAAAAGGTAGTGGCTTGTGAAACCCACGGGGCTTACGTCATGGCCCCTTCAGGTATTACAAGCTCCTTGAACAAGGGCATGAATAGTGTCATTAAATAAGCTACGCTTCAGAGTAACGACACTTGGGCATATTGTGGCTTAAAATCATGGTTGCCAGTTATCTGAAGCTTTATCTAAAATCACAGAAAACACTTTTCCGTCCTCCACAAATGTTTAAACAGTCCGCGACAGAGCAAAGCAATATTGCATCAGCATTCCTGACACCGGATGTAAGGCTGAGGAAGTCGCGCTTTTGAATCATGGCGGTCAGCAGTTGCGTTTGCTCTGTACAAGACCCAAAATGGCGGCGCCCCCAACAATGTTGGGGAACGGAGTGTCGATACCCTAAAGGTGTAGTCACACGAAGGACTTTGTCCGCGGACAAGTTCCTACGAAAGACGTGACGTCACCTCTTCTGTGGTATGAAATCGGCCATGTTTCTGGCGAAAACAGCAGGCAAAACCAAGGGACATGTCCACGGACCTGAAGAACATGTCCTCGGACCTGATGTGTCTTGCGTATCACGTGACCGAACGTCACAGAATGTGTCCGCGGACCTGCCGGACCACGATTATAGGGGTTTTGAACGCGATCCAATTCTGCCTTTTTTCGAGTCCGCTGTGGCCCGCGGACAAGGCCGAGAACCGATTGCGTGAAAGTGCTCGTGGTACACTAAATTGCACGAGCGGTTTTCTCTTTTTTTATATGCCTCTCACGGTTCTCGTACACGGATAGGCTTTTGCTCGTTTTCCAGTACGATTAGTACGCACGAGCTACAGCTGTGGAAGATGCTCGAGGTTTCTTGCGCATAGTGAAAAGAGGAGCCGAAAAGAAAAAGAAAGAAAACGACTGGAAATTAAACTTGAGGAAAAAAACGAGAAGGGACGGACAAACACAAACTTCCAACTGTTGCCAGTTGGAAGTATGTGTTTGTCCGTCCCTTCTCGTTTTCTTCCTCAAGTTTAATTATCTCTACCAACCCGCTCGTTCTGTCCCGACTGGAAAATGTTTTCGATTCCAACATGGAAGCCAACAAGGCATCACGAGTTGTTGTGGCTTGTGCCCTCATGATGGCGGATGAGGAAGTCGCGGAAGCACCTAATACCGACGCAAAGAAGCCATGGATTAAAGCATGGATGTCCAGGAAGAAACTCGGTATACAAAATCTACTCTATCAAGAACTTCTGGAGAGCGACCCCGTGGAGCACCGCCGCTTACTGCGTGTTAACTCCGACCAGTTTGCTGACATTCTCTCGTCAATTGCATCATGCATCCAAAAACTCGACACTGAAATGCGTCCAGCCATCCCAGCCAAAGACAAACTTCAACTGACGCTGTGGTTTCTTGAATCAAGTGTGTGGTTATTCTTCTTACTTTTCTCCTTGTTTCAGCATATTTGAGCAGTACGCTCGACTTAGTCGTGTTTCTTGTCTTCTTGCGAATTTTCAGGGGAAAGTCAACATTCCTTAAGCAGGCAGTTCCGCATTAGCCACAGCGCCGTCAACGGGTTCCTCGTTGAAACTTGCGACGCCATTTACAAGATGCTGTGACCAAAATGTCTGGAGTCCCCGTGGACAAAAGACGAGTGGCTGGCAGTAATGAAGAACTCTTACGAAAGATGGCAATTTCCGCAATGTATTGGAGCGCTGGACGGAAAACATGTCACAATTATGAAACCTCCAAACTCTGGATCCGTGTATTTTAATTACAAGAAGACCTTCAGTATCGTGCTTTTTGCTCTTGTGGACGCAGACAGCAGGTTTTTGTACATTGATGTCGGCGCACCTGGGTCTGATGGAGATGGAGGCATTTGGAGGGCGACACCACTGCGGAACGCCATCGAGAACTGAACAGCACGGCTGCCGATCTCTGCACCTGGACCGGTCGGCGTTCCACCCGTCATCGTGGGAGACGACGCCTTCCCCTTGTCTATAAACTTAATGAAGCCGTGCACTGGTACAAATTTGAATAAAGAAAAGGTTATATTTAACTACAGGTGTGTTGCCTACATCGCGTCATTTTTAAACATCGTTTTCCTTATAGTTTTATTTTTTTTTCATTTCAGATTAAGCCGAGCCAGACGGGTAGCAGAAAATGCGTTTGGCATACTGGCAAACCGTTTTAGGTTTTTGCACACGACTATCGATGCCGTACCAGGAAGGGTCACCTCATTCGTCAAGGCAGCGTGTGTGCTGCACAACTATTTGCGAGCTGCACCTGTGTTTTTTAAAGCGTCGAGGGAGGACCACCAGCGAAAAGGGACAATGTACGTCGGGCTACGAAGTTCCAAAGGGCGCTCCGGGGCAAGAGCTCTTGATGTGCGTGAGCGCCTACGGAGATACTTTAATGACGAAAGCGCCGTCGCGTGGCAGAGGGAACAGGCGGGCCTTAATCTGCGGATAAATAACTAAATTTAACCTTATCTGCATGTGCAGACAAGTGCAAAAGCAAAGAACGGGGAGTGTACATATAGATACCATTTCATGGTCTGTATATTGCTACTTTCTTTACTTAACAATCGTTCATGCATGTGTTGGCACTTTGACCACCAAACCGTTTTGTGTTATACTCTACTTGTTCAACTTTATGTAAATATACTTCCAAGAATCTTCAATGTTTCCTCATTTGTTATTTCGTCACGCTATAATATTGGTCACAATCTAATACACTGGCCCACTCCAACAAAAATAGCCGTTAGTTCCGAATGTAATTAGTACGAAAGGCAAAGAATACAAACACTTGTTTGTTTCCAAGTATCCCTTTCACTTACGAATGCGAAATGCCAATTTTGGTTTATCATTTTTTATTTTGAATAGGGTTCGTTGAATTAAATTTATTCTTACCGTCGGACTAGGTAACGCTTGACTAGTTCCAATACCTCAATCTGACACCGAATAAAATTGGTTCCATTCAGGTTTCTCATGTGACCCGCCACTACTCTTCCAAAATCGTCAGCGTCATCCCCCATTTGTTTAGTTGCGAAACTTTCGGCAATTTTAGTGAAAGCAACCGTGCGCTTTTTCCACCCAGAACTGAAGCAGTTATCTGCTTTCTTTTTTCCGTCATCGCATTTGGGCGCTTTACAGGAGTGCCAGACACTTCCACACTGGGACTCGTTGTTCCGCGCGGTGTGTGTGTGGAAGGCGTGCCAAGGACGGGTTCCCTCATCTCGGTTGTAACAGACGCCGATTCTGTCTCATTGTCCATCTGGAAAGGCAGGAGAAATACGAATGCGTTACGGTAGAGGAACTATATGTAAAGCACCGCTTGCACGGCAGAATATCGCAAGTGTCGGCCATTTACTGTTCAGAGTATTGAGGGAGAGAGAGAGAGACTGAGTTTTAGTAGTGAAGGGAGGAGGGCGATTGGTTGCGTGACCAAATGTAGATGTTACCACCGTAGTATTGCGGGAGACGCGAGAGTTGTTTTTTGAAGAGACGCGGCAGGTCGGACCCATGAAGGCTCACCGGAGGTTGGCCGTTTGATTTGCAAAATTTAAGAAAAAAAAGAGGTTTACTCAATGGAGGACCCTGTACACTCCATTTAAGTTCAAAACTGTTTAATGGCCCTGAAACTTGTATGAAACTGCATTTCGGCCAGGACACAACGCGCGGGCCGCCAGTTGTCAAACCCTAGAATAGTGTCTCGCAGCTTCATCCAGCGACTACCAGCACTTCAAGAGACCTTGATTAACACGAGTGAACGAAACAAAATGCTGAAACGTGTAGAGCAAAGCCAGAGCTCGGACGTCACGCAAGCCAATGAGATTCAGTGACCTCCTTCAACGAACGCTCGCCAACGTTTCCTTCAATAGGTCTGAAGAATCAAGTTAAACAAATCGGTGAACCCGCCAAACGTTACTCACACCATTGGGATCCTCATGTTGGTACGACACGTTACACCCCCGGGGAAGGACAGGTTTGCTCTGATCCAAGAACAGGAGACTGCGGTAGAACCTCCATCTACCGTTGTACGTGTACTCCGCAGCTTGGCCGCTCTTCGTCTTCATGATCCTTTCCTTCTCCCGTCTGAAGACGCGTCGCTTATTTTGAAAAAAGCTCCTCACTTCCTCTGAAATATCAGACAACAGTAAGCGATCAAATACAACTCGGAGTCGACACTAACTAGTCTGCCTTCAATGAACTTACCTTCCGTGTAAGGCCCATACTGGGAGTATAGCGCCGTTCCATTTTATTGGCAATTTGTTTCCAGAGCTCCGATGTTTTGCCGTTGTTGCGGTACTGGTCGTTTGGAAGGCCTCAAAGCTGCGGAAACTCCTCTACGAGTGCAATGGACCTTTTGTAGAAATACGAGGTGCGCATGCGCGGAGTATTTCATGCGCCTGGGTTCGAGAGTATCTAGTTCCAAACAATCCGCCATCTTGCATTTCTCGCCTTTGAGCGGTTTCGTCGGTTTCGTTGTGTCGACCTCGGGGCGGAAGATTACGCGCGATGGGGACAAAGGTGAGCTTGGGGGAGGGAGCCGTATCTTGGTCACATCGCCTCAATGGGTGAACAGGATGTAGCTGACGTTTTGGGTGTGGAACGGGTGGGAGAGGCCTTGGGCGCGCGTTGTTTTCCAGTCACCTAGTCTCGAACCGATTCGCGTGTCTAGGTGGCAGCACATATTCGCCAAGAGGTCCATTAAACACAGCGTCGCTTCATCGCTGAGGGCCTCATCGTTGTCGTCTTCAATGCCAGCTTCATCAGACGCTGGCGGGTTTGGAATCGACCGTCACGTGGCGTTCCGTGGCCGTTCTCTTGTAGCTCAAAACGCAGCGAAGCACAACCAAGGATATCAGCGCGAGGTGAGAGCGTTGGGAAATACCAATAATGAACAGTATAGCTCGTGCAGCGAAGGCAGCGAGAAAGGTACGAGCTCGGACTCGCAGTTCTGGCCTTGGTTCATGGCAACCATGGGGTAATAATTCGCATGTGCTCGGACTTGCACAAGTCCGCGGACTTGTCCATTGTGACGTCGAAGCCACGTGATACGCATATTTCACAGGTCCGCGGACATCGTTCCCGGAATTTGTCCGCCGTGTGAATACACCTTACCCTAAGCGCAGCTCTTTTAGTGGCTCTGGGCACGAAGTGAACTCGAGTGTATACTTTTCCTTTTCGTCTTTATGGTTTATCGATTTCTATCATATCGAATAATTAACACATTATATCACACTACGCTTGTTTAAATATTAATCTTAGATTTATTAACCTGACCCAGTACTTAATCCATTCATTTGTCGATAGTAAATCTTCTAACATATTTTCTAAATGTGAAGGTAAAAAGACACGGACATTGATGATGATACAGACGCCAACGCCGCCCTCGAAAATTTCTTGAACATTAGAAATCAGCAGTTTTGTCTGCCATCCGGCAGGTAGCGCAACAAAACACCCAAACAGTTTTTAATTGTTTTTAAAATTAACTAAGCTCTACACCTATCCACAAACCAAAGCAAGATCATTGTGAAAATCAAACACATCGCAATGTATATTTATTTTATGCAATAAATGTTATTAGATGCCAATAAATCTGTTTGATGTCCAAAAAAGATATGCGTCAAAACAGGTAAGTCTGAAGTGCTCCTGGAGCGTTATGACTTTGAAAATGAAAAAAAGCCACCGTCCACCTTTTGGGCAACCTTTTTAGTTCTAAATGTCATAAAAGATTTTATTATAGTTTAAATATTTCCTCAGTGGCATTTGAAGCACCGTGACTCGAAGCCCAAAAAAGTGCTAACGTTTGATATAGAATATCTAAACAAAAAACTTTACACAACAATAAATTTTTTTCTGCGTATTACCAACTATAATCTGTAGCTAATTTCATTTCCCTAGCGCATGTCATTAAAAACATATTTGTGCTGAAAAATTACAATTTTATGGCAATATTTGGAGGGTTGAACAAAACATAGTGCAAATACCAAAAAAGTATACCGCTACATTCTGCTCCAACATCATCTTAACAAAACTGCTCTATTGGAACCGTGTTATCTTTAATAGATTTTTCATGAAACATGAACCAGCGGAGCAAGTGAGGGTCCGCGCCATCATAATCGCAACGCTACAAATACGCATGAGCAGTATAAACCAATGCATACATAATATCAAATGAAAGAGGATTACTTTGCCTTTCGAACGACATCAATCCCACAAAACAGTGTTCAAAAGAAGATGAGTAATGACCTGCCAAAAGGTACCTAAACTGCCACATTCAGTGGGACCGTGGCCTTAATGCAACGGAGCGGTACAAGCATAGCGCTGACCTCGCGCTAAGCCCGTGCTGACGGGAGCGTTCACCAGCTTTGTATCGCACCTTCAAAACTGCTGCACATGGCAGACGATAAGTGGCTGACGACACGTGAGCAGCGCTACG